>OY720444.1:2697842-2965193 GCA_963082915.1 Dolichopus griseipennis
TTTAGTACCGTTATGTGATGACGTCATCTTGATAGCTCACAACCCCTTTGCGGAAGTTTTGCCTATATTTGTATGTATATATACCACATTTGGTGTAGGTGAACTATAAAAGTCTTCAGGATAAATTTGAAATAAAGGAAAGTAATATTATACGAGGGAAGAGAGAGAATTTTATTATAATATGTATATATTTTTTTTTTCTTATTCTATTCTATTTTTCATTTTCTATTTTCCATTTTCCCCATTTTCTTTTATTTTTCACTTTTTATAGCGTGTACAAGTAAATAAAAAGATGTTAAAAAAAGAAAAATGCTTACTTATGTTAAAAAGATTAATGAATAAAATTTTTATATGTATACATATATATTTGTATATATATATATATATATATTTGTATATATATATATATACAATCATATTTGTTAAAGTAAATAAATATAAATTTATAATGTAATTAAAGTCATTTTCTGTATAAATCTATGTATTAAAAATGTACATTTAAATATATGTATTAAATATATGTATGTATATTGTAGTATCATAGTTACAAAAAGGAATTATTCACATGTTGAAAAGAGGTTACAAATGAAATTAAAAGAATTTTATTTTTTTTGATTATTTTTGTAGAAAAAAAAATATGTGACATTAATTACAATATTATAGATTCAATGTAAAATAAAAAAAAATTGGATTTAAAAAAAAACATTGAATTCAATTCAAAATTGTACAATAATTAGAAATGGAATGGTTATATACATATATTATATACGTATAATGTTACAAATTTTATTAATATTTTTTTAATATTTCTCAGTCCTCTTGTAGAAGAAAAGGAAGTGATCTTCTCAAGAGATATAAGAATTTTATTACTAGTGGCATTGCTTATATTGAAATAAGCCAGGAAGAAAAAACATATTTCTGATAAATACTTATTAATAATATGCTTAAATCTGGTATTACTTTAAAGAATCACAGATTTTACTTGTATCAGACAAATTAAATTTTTAAAGTACTCAACCTTATAAAATATTTGGTAGAAACGCCTAAAATTATGTTAAATACAAATATACAATAATTCATATAAAAACAGGCCAGGAAAATTCAAGTCCGCAGTTGGATATAATATGCGAGGTTGATATATGAACAAAGAAGACGTTAATATAAAAAAAAAATAGAACAAAACAGTATTACAGGGTGTGTGCAAATTAAGTATTTCCAAAATATACAGAATAATTCAAGTTCGCTGTGAGAAATATTAAGAAGAATTGAATTGTGGGAATTAGTAAAAATGATTGCTTTAAGCACGTTAATATACAAACAAATCAAACGATATAACAATGGTACAGGGTGTGGTATTTAATATTAGACTAGACTGCCACACCTGATATTTATTATAATATTTTAAATTTATATTTTGTCTTTGTTTTGGAAATTTATATTTACGAATAAAGCTATCTAAATATGTTTTAACTAACTTATGGTTAATCATTAATGCGAATCCCCTTAGTGTTTTCTTCATTTCCAAAATTATTTATTGATAATTCTTTTAAATTTATTTATTTTTTTTTCTTAATTATTATAACAAAATAATTTTTAAAATAAATTTAAAAAAACATTTTTGAAATTTAATGGAATAATTATAAATTTAACTAACTATAACAACCATACTGTATATTGAATATATAGAAAGTCTTCCTTTGATCTGAAACAAATAAATTTAAAAATAATTTTATTCTTTATTTAAAATCTGATACGCACCATTTGCGTTTTTATAACAATTATTTATTACATTACGCTTTTTGTATCTTATCATTTATTCTCAAAGTAATTGAAACCATTACTACACCGTTCAAAAAAGTTGGTCCAAGATACATTAATTTTGGGAAGAGGGCAATAAGCTATTCTATTTTACATTTCTATTTTACCCCATTTAACATTTTTAATCCTAAGAGATTATTTAATTCATCAGTTCCTTGTGCATTGTCCTGGGTATTTGTTTGAGATATCGGGTTAAGTAATTCTTGGGGGTTTACCCTAAACTTATAGTTTCAACTTTAAAACTTTTGTTTTGTAAACATGGATAAGAAAATTACAATGTTGAACTATTTTTTAAGAGCTATTTTAACCTGGTAAAAACTGTTATATACAACCATAAAGTCCACTTATTCAACTTTTCAACTCGTCACTGTATTTTGGTTGAAAAATTTAAGTTGAACCTTGAAAAAGAGAATAGTAGACTCTGAAACTCTCACAATCCAAAGTAAAAAGGAAGATAGATAGGGAGTAGGGACTATATAAAAAAAAGTTTGAAAAGCTTTGTCTTATCAAATTTATTTTTTTATTATATCAATATAAGAAGTTATATACATCAAAATATATAGATATGGATTATAGTGTATATAAAGGAAAATTATTTATACATTATTTTTCTTATGAAAAATAAAAAAAAAAAAAAACAAAGAAAAAAACAAAAAAGAAAATGTGAAAACTCATAAAAATTTGCTTAGTATTTTGTTTTACTTTTGGTTTATCTTCAATTTTTTTTTTTTGAAACTTTTTTTATTTTTTTTATTTTCATTATTTTTCTTTTGTTTTTCGTCTGTTTATTTTTATTTTTTAATGAAAAATTCTTTTTCTTCGCTTTTCCTTTTTTTTTTTTTTAATTTTTCTTTGTTTTACTTTCACCTTTTTAATACAAATTTAATGGGCTTAGGTATGTAATGCGCATTAATATGAATTTTATATATATTTATATATATATATATATTATTTATATAAATAAAAAAAATAAATAATAATAAAAATAAGTAAAAAAAAAATGGCTAACTTTTGAAAAGTAACATATAGTATATAATATATATATATATATATATATATATATATCTTGAGATATGATATATAAAAATAAAACATATTAAGAAAAGATATTTATAAGTTAATCTATTATAGTATATAGGATATATTTATACCATTTTTACTTTAACTGAAGATATTTTTATTTTAAATGCATTTTTTATCAAATTCAGATTTGTTACCTTTGTGTAAATAGTTTTTTATTGAAAATTAATATTTTTCAGACATTAACAACAAAAAACTACAAATTTTTCTTTTAAGTAAAGAGTTTTTATTTTAAGTGAAAACATTTTTATTTCACATTAATATATTTTTATTTTAAGTGAACAGAAGGAAGCACATACAACAAATTATTTAAATAGAGAATCTTCATTTAAAATGAAAATGTCCTTATCGATACTAAAAATATCTACATTTAAAATAAAAAAAATGTTCACTTAAAGTAAAAATTATCCTTCATCACCGTTATAGATTACTTAAGCGATTATTTACAGTCGATTTCTAGTTTTAAATAGTGGATATACTTACTCCATACTCATCATTTATTAATTTCTTTGTCTCACTGACTTCTATACTCAAAAATAGGAATCGCAGTTTGCATAGGCGTAGATAGAAGACTAGAAGCGTATTAAACAATTAATTTTATTGGTTAGACATAAGGTGTGCAATAAATATTTTTTTTAAATAAACCATTTAGCTCAGTGTACCACGTACCACTTAGAACCTTAAAGTGGTCTTAAAGAGTAGGTCAATTCAAATTGCATATAAGATTATGAATACAAGGGATCATCAACAGTTTTTAGCTCTAGCTTTATACATAATAAATCAAGCTTCCAAAACACGAGAGCTATAATACACTCTCAATAATTTGGGAAATTTAGGAGATAAAAGTATAATACAAATTCCAAAAAATATATATATATATATATAATCCCTTAAAAGTTATTTTATTCCTTTCAAAAGTTAAATACAAATACGACATATAAACTGTCTATCATATAGCACTATACACACTCAAGTTGATACACACATATATATCCGCTCTATATACTTTCCAAATATATATTTTTCAAAATTCAAAAAATATTTGAAATGTAAAATTTGAATTTGAAACAAATGAAAAACCCTTAAACGAAATTTAAACAATTCAGCATCGAAGAAAATTAAAGTTATCCATATATACAACCAGAGAGAGTTGAAGCTCAAATTCAATGAGATAGAGCTCTAAAAAAAATTGAAATCTATTTTGAAAATAAAATGAAAATTTCTCTAAAAGAAAAGAATTTTATTTTCAATTTTTTTTTTTGTGTCTACTTTTCCTTCAAGTGGAACCCAAATTACCACTTAAAAAGTTTTCTTAGTTCATTTCATTTGCATATTTTTTTTTTGTTTTTATTTTTTATATTTTTGTGTTTTTTCTTATGATGTGCGGTTTTGTTTTCTCTACACTTTTGGATTTCCATTTTTTTTTTTGGAATTTTGTAATTCTATTGTTCCATTACTGGGTTAAGTTCAACTTTTTGGATTTTATTTGGATCCAAATTTTTTTTTTGTATCTTTAAATGGAATATGAGTATGACATCATAGGATATGACAAAATTTTTCATTTTTTTATGGATTTTCTACTCGAAGAAAAGGCAAAGGAAAAATTCAACAAACTTCCCCCTCCTTCTTAGAATGGTCTATCACAATAAACAAAAATCTCATACCAAATAATTTTATGGCTCTTAAAGCATGTAAGAGAAGAAATATGTATACATATATATACATATATATACATTCACTTTAATTTTGTTTCATTTTTTTTTATATATTCATATATAATATATACGTATATATATTTTTATACATTCTTCCATTTTAATTTGTTTAGTGCCTATTTGGGATTTCTTACAAGTAACAAAATTAGGCATTATTTTAGTGTACATAATGACACTTATATTCATTTTTTTTTACCTTTTTTTTTGTCTTTTTTTTGAAAATATATATATATTTATTTTGCAATATAAAAAAAGTTTAGATATATGTGAATATAAGTATAATCGTAATTTGACTTGTATTTATTAAACAGTAACAGTCAATTATATCTTAGTAGAAGCTTTAAATATTGGTTTTCAGGCAAGTTATCTTTAAAGCTAGGAAGAAAAACCAATTAAACCAGGTTTCTTTTAAAAAATAAAATGTCAATAGATGGCTCGAAAGTCCTAAGTATATTATTTTAGAGTTAAAACATTTTAAAAACTCATAAATTATTTTAAAATGGTGTTATTTACTTAATTATGAATGACAATTCGTCTAAGGCGATTTGCCAATTAATATTTCACCTAACACCATTTTAATACAAGACTACAAGTTGATATTTTGTCCAAGACAGTATTTCGGGAAAAAATAATTTAAAAATCTGAATAAGCTGCAAATTCCATAATAAATTAATATGGTCTAAAAAATAGAGTACAAATATTTTAAAACAATCTCTATAATATCTAGCAAAACTCTTTCAGCGAAGATCCCGCTAGTTCTTCATTCTTGGTAAAGTGTCGTTTTTATTAAAATTCCTTTTTATCAAATGGTATTAGACAAAATGGCTTATTGCGAAGCTGGCTTAAAGTAAACTATGAGATGGTCATGTTCAAATATTGCTAATATCAGTAACGTAATGCTGGCACATATGTAAAAACTAAATACTAAAACTTTTATTTAATTATAAAAATTAATATATCAATTTGAGCATCACAGTATTTTTAGTTATATTTCTATAGAAACACAGTCTCAATAATCCATAGTACCACATTATATATATATATATATATATATACACCGGCAATTTTAATTAGGATAAAGGAAAAAAGAAAAACAAAACATTTTCAAAATATTTCCAACTACATTGGTTTTTCTTTTCTTAATAATAATTATCCCTTTTTAATTTTGCCTTATAGATAACATTTTCTCTTATCTTCTTTCTGAAAATTCTTCAACAAAAGAATTTTTTTCTTAAAACTCCTATACTACTCACAATACTACGCCATTTTTATAACTAACACACATAAAACAGATATAAAAAAAAACAAAAACCAAAAATTCCCTTTTCTTGCATAGATTTAGGCGTTTAAGATTATTATTGTAGAATTAAGGGATTAATTAAATTTAGGTTAAATTCATTCAAGTTAAATATTATTTTAGTAAAGGGAATTCGTAAAAAAAAAACAATGCCCTCCCTTATACCTTCCCTACAATTTTTTTTTTTAATTTCTTAATATTATTAATATTTTGTGGTTTACTTTAATATCGTATAATAAAATTATTAATTGTTTTTTTTTTTTATTGTATCTTGTAAATTTTTCAAACAGACATGTAATTGAAACCTATTTAAAATACAAAAACACATTACAATTCTTAAAATTGAAATATAAAATTAAAAAATATTTTATTTTATAATATTATACTGTATGATGTATGAATATGAAGTATCAGAGCATGCCAGAGGGTGCACATGTATATACGGTGAACTTTACTATATGAATAATGTATATTACAAATTTTATTTTCATGTACATACATACAAAAAACAAAGTCTTAATGCAGTTGCATTTAAAATATAATCCTAGAAATTTATTTTAAAACTTTCAAAAAAAACAAAATAAAATAAAAAAATTAATAAAAACACAATTGTTTTTATTCTTGAGTTCAAATCCGCTCTAATAAAAACTTTCTTCTCAATTTTTACCCAAAAATTTTATTTTTTAAAAACTTATACGTGCCATTTTTTTAATGACTCTTAAAACAGTCTTATGTTGTATCAGATGTTATTACTTTGAAAAATTTTCGGAATTTCAATTTGTACAGGAAAAAAAAAAAAACCAAATGAAAATAGAAAATTAAAAGGAAAACTTTTTTATTTACAAGAAATTCAGTAAATGCATTTTTTGGATAAAAACGTATACAGGAGTTCCTTGAAAAAAAGTTATTTTAGTGTAAATTGTTTTATTTTGTTATATACTTGTGTTAAATTTTGGAATACTTATATACTAATATACTATACTAGCTAATACCCGGTGCGCGTTGCTGCGCCTTTCAATGGAGGTTTGATAGAAGTTGATGTTACTGCAAAAAGTTAACACAAAAATTACACACTGTTTACACATGTAAATTTTATAATGTATGAAAGCAATGACGTAATTTGCTTCCAAATTTTTTTTTTGATAATCGTCGGGCCGGCATGGGTTAACCAATTCCAAGTCTGTTAAAAGAGTAAACTTCATTCTCAAAACGGAACACATATACAAAATTTGAAGAAAATCGGTTAAACTGTTTATAATTTAGAGTAAAGTAACCAAAAAATTTATAAAAAGCTGTTGGGCCACAATGGGTTAATGGAACTCAACACAATTTTTTTTGAGGCTTTCTTTGTAGCCAAAGCAGAATTTCGTAAGATCGGACAAAATTTGGACCCAAAATATTTTTTGATAAACCGTCGGCACGACATGGATTAATAAATTCCAAAACTGAAAATAGTGTCAACTCAATTTTCAAAGAGCATCACGTATACAAAATTTTAAGTCAATCGATCAAACCGTTTCCATTTTAGACCAAAAAAGTTTAAATATTTGCACCACAGCCCCAACTTGGCGGTCCGTTAGAGCAAAATTTCCACGATTTCTTTCCGTACCCAAAAACTCTATATACAAATTTTCATGAAAATCGACTGGACAGTTTAAGAGTCTATTCGCTACATACAAACAAACAGACAAACAAACAAACAAACAAATAAACAAACTTTCGCTTTTATATATATAGATATATAACACTAAATAAAGTTTCTATATTGATATTTTTGTAAGATAATTCTTTGAAAATAGATACATTTATTGAACAAAATTCAATTTTACTTATAAAAAGTTTTAAAAATTAACTTTGATTTTACAAAAAAACATTCCAGTGAATTGAAATATATTACAAACTTATAAAGTTATTATGCAGGGTATTAATTTTTACTATTACATTAGTTGCAAGTTGCAATTCTTTAATATTAATTCCTGGTAATCAAGGTTATGTGATTCCATTTCAGGATTAAATTCTAGATTGCAAAAGTTATGATTTGTATTTGACTGGAATAAGTCGTTCATTAAAATTGTAATCAATCTCAATCTCAATTAAATACTTTCCTGACTTCCTGCTCTATTAACTTTAATGTAAGGAATTGTAAATCTACACAGAAGTTTGATATACAACTTCTTTTTAAACTTTATATAATAAAAGACTTTACATTACGAACGGCGAATTAAATTCAAACAGAAGTTCTTATATGTAAAAATATAAGATATAGCAAATATAGACACATATACAGATATCAAGCCACATATGTACACACATATATACAAAAATATAGGATATAACATAGAGAATAATATCGTTAATAACCTAGAAGACGTTTTGAACCAAAAGAAATGGTTTTATCTTGAATATGTAGTATAAATTTTGTAACAAATGTTTTTCTATTATATAAGGATTATGTGCATTTTAATATACATATGTATAAAATTATGTACAAAGGATTTTAAAGGATAATGTCCACACATGCACAGATAAAATTGCAATGTACAATAATGTATATATATACTTACATAAATAATGAAAACTCATTTATTATTTGGAAATAAATTTCATATAATTTTTCTTTGAAAAAATAAATTTTTTTTAAGAATTTTGTAAGAAATTTAATTTTTTATTAGATATGACAAATCTACATTTCAAATGAAATATTGAAAAATTAATTAAAATAGAACATTTCATATAATGTTATGTATTATAATTAAAATAGATTTAATTGTAAAGATAAATATAATGATTAATGATATTAGATAGCTGGGTGGCACAGTGGTTGAGTGCCGACCTTTCATGCGGAAGGGCCCGGGTTCGAATTCTAGTGAAAGTGAAAAAAAAAACTTTTCTGGTTTTCGACTCGACTCAGTTACCATTCGCCATTGGGTTCAAATTAATGGCATAATCAATAATTAATAATTATAAATCTTTAATAAAAAATACCTTAATATAAAAATATAAACAAATGCAAAATATAAACAAATAATTTAAATAAATAATATAACTCGCAGATATAGAATACCATATAAGTAAAATATAAAATATTACAATATAAACAAAAAATAGAATTGTAAATATTGAAAATCTAAGACGTTTCTACATGTTATAAGGCCTAGTACTATCTCATGTTTAAATTGTATGTGGAATTCAATAAGACCAATTCTAATAACACGAATATAATATGACCCCCTGTTCCAACATGTACCTATGGTATAGACAGGCTTATTAGCCTAACAGTTGAACAGTTAGCACTTAAAAAAAAAAAAAAAAAAAAAAAAATTACAATTTCAAATATTTTTAAGTATTTTTCTTCAAAATTCAAAAAAAACTTGAAATTTAAATTGAATTTAAATAGATATTGAAATTTGATTTTAAAATAATTGACTTTAAATTTAAATTAAATAATCAAATACAAATTTTAAATTAATTCTAATACAAATATTAATTAGTCTAATTCTAATATTTATTTAATTATTCCTTAATTAAATGTACATTTTCTTAATTAATTTAAATTGAATTCATTTTATTTAATAAAATTGCATATTTCAAGGCGTTTAAATAAATTTCAATAAGTATTTGTAGCTGAATAGTTTTTAGTACAATAATACAAAAATTCCATGAAAAGAAATCATGGAAAAGTGAATAGTGATTCTCCAGAAATTTTCCAAAGAAACTTTAGGAAATATAATTCTTAAAATTAATTCTCAGAAATTAGAAACAGGATAATAAATAATGAATTTGTTACGAAACACTTATCTATTCTACATAAATGGCATCAATTTAATTCAAATGATAGAAGGATCTATACCAAACGTAAAATAAGGAAGTGGAATTTCAAATACTATTACTCCAATGCTTTTCTAAGTAATAAGAAATTCCTAACTTCTGAAACAGGAGGATAAGATGAATTTGTAATATTAGAAGATACCATGTATTTTATCGAATGTCTTCACCTAGGAAACTGTTGTCTATATTTGAAGCTTATATCCTTTCTTTAGTACCTATAGTATTTATTATATATTTTAAAGATTAGGTATAATATTTTTGATTTTAAAATTTGTTTTTTAAGAAATACAAATTTTCTTATTAGGTTCAAGTCTCAGGATTATTATTGTTCTAAAGTATATGTAAAATTTATTTTGAGAACAAAAAGTATATGATAACAGATTTAAGTTTATAACATTTTTGTTTGTTTTCATTTTAATCTTATTTAAATTATATAACAATATTATTTTTTAGTTTATTCTTATATATATATACAAAATATATTTGTGTTATATATAATAGTTATATAACTACTATTAAATTAAAATATAAAACATTATAATAATAAAATCACAGCAACATTATATTAAAAATAATGATGATCAACCATAACAATGGCTATATTTTATATCCTGTTATATTTCATATAATTTTTATATATATATATATATATTCTTATTTTAATTTTTTCTAACATATTATATAAGAGTACCTGATCTACATAATTCAACATATACATAGCATTAAATTCAATGTTTACAGTGTATCACAGAGAGGAAAATTGAATGTGCAGTGGATGGTAAAAGTTAGACGATCAAAATTAGGAAAAACTCACAGAAAAAACTTATCACTTGAGAAAATTCGAAGTTAAATAAATTGTAATTGAGTTATGACAACTTTCGAACCCGTAATTTTTATTATTATTACAACTGTTTTGCAAAAATTTGAATTTTCAATCTCATCAACTTATTTCAATCTCTAGATAGTCGTCAATCAATTATCGTTTTCCAAAGGACATCCTAGACTACTCGTAAATAAAAACTACCTGTACAATATGTAAAACTTTATATATATATTTTAAAAAATAATTTTCTTAAATTCTAATTTGATTATGAAAATAGAAAAAAAAAAAATTTTAATATCATGAGAGTTGCACAATAAAAATCACATACATTCAAACATTGAATAAAATGAAAAATACAATAGACAACAATGGAAATGAAAATGAAAATATTAAAAAAAAAAAACAGTAATATATATAAATTTTCACCGTCACTTGGGCGTAATAAATTTTATGTAGTTAGATTTTCTTAAAATATATTTTATATATATGTATAAAACAAATAAATTTCATATTATATACATATATATATATCTAAATAAGTAAATGTATACAAATTATCTGTAGATAAACAAAAGTAAAAAAAAATTATCTGAAGTATATTAGCTGTTCATTTGATTTTTTTTTTTGTTGTTTTTATTTATTTTTAATTTCAGTAAAATTCAGTAGATAGAAGGAAAAACCAACATCTTAATATAACTTTTTATTATAGTTTTTCTTTTATATATTATATAGTTTTTTTTAATTTTAACCTAATATACTTTTTTTTTATCCATATATCCGTACATAATAAGAATACACATACATTTGAAATATAAAAAAAAAAAAGAAAATCTATTATCCTTGTTCAGCATAAAAATATTTTTGCACAATCGTAAAAGTTTTACTATATAAGTAGTTTTGTATTTTCAAGGTACACAGGTAAAGTGTATATTAAATGTGGAAAAATCTGAAAGATTTCTAATAGATTTAAAAAAAAAACGATTTTTCATACCCTAGTGGTAATTCTTTAGTCTTCAATTGTTTCTCCTGAGTATCTTTAGCTATAAAATTTTGTGATAAAAGAAAGGTGTCTTTATCTTCGGGTGACTAATAGAATTTCTTTAGTTCAAGGATGCATTTTCCTTCAAACATCCCGGAAGTACTATGCTGTACTGAAGACTCCTAAAAACATCCTTTTACTAAATTTTATATTAATCAACATAAGTTTAATTTGTTTCATATTTAAGCTTAATCTGAGACTTATTTGACCAACCATTTATCACTAATCAAATATAATAATATTTTATTGATAAACGAATGGTTCTTATTAATAAAATTGAGTTACTTATAAAAATTAGCTTTGATGGAACAAGAACTTATCATAATTTTTTGATAATTTGATAAGTGATGAGTTTCTAGTGCAAAAAGGCCCTGGATACAACTCTACGCTATTATTTTAGTATTAATATTAAAAACATAAAAAACTCAAGGTTTTTTGAATCTTATATGTTTAACAGATTGCCTGACAAACTACACACAATTATTCAAGCCTTCTTCATGGATTTATCCATGGACTATGTCTATATTAGAAATTACAAAATTATTCAATTATTAACCATTTATGCTCTACAAAGCGAATACCATTGATTGAGGTAAAACAATTCCATAATCACACCCTGATTGAACTTGAACCAAATATCGGAGCTTAGCTTACATTGTGCTACCAGGGTAATAATATTTACACTAAATAATATTAAAATTAAGACAAGCTTTATTATAATATACATATAAGTGTATATTAACAGATATTCAACTACAAACCTATACACAGAAAAAAAAAAAACCAACTATAATTTTTTCTTGTATCCTGTTTTTTATTCCTTCAAAATCATTAAGCAGAGAAAAGTGCACAAACACACATAAAAATAAAACAAGCAGAAAAAAAAAATAAAGATTAAAAGAATGAAAGAAAATCGGTTTTTTAAGAAATGATACATAGAAGGAAATTTTTACAATTTTGTTTTTATTTTTTTTTTTTATATTTTTTTTATACCATTAATGCTTTAACATCCAGTGTTGACATCATATTCCATTTATTCAGGATGCTACTTTCTATACCATTGTTGTTACTGTTGTTGTTGTTGTTAGTGTTGATTATATTACTTGTACTACTATTATTAGTGTCCTTGACTAAGTTGTTTTTTTTTCGTATGATAGTGAAAAATGCCATTTATATTTTTTTTTATTTTGTCCTTTTTTTTTTTTTTTATTATTGTATCATTGAAGTTTATTATAACTCTCTTAAGTTTTCCTTCTTTATTTCTTTTTATTAAATGTTTTCCCTCTCTTTCTAAAGTTTTCTGAGAATGTTAATATTACTTAGTTTCTTACACTAACTATGTATACATATATATATATATGTATATATATAATGGAATTATAATACTTATATAACTATATAAAAAAAAATCAAAAAAAAAGGACTCCATAATATTAACTGACTTATCATAGTGTGAGATGCTGTGTTGTATTGCATTGTATTGTATTCAGTATTGTAATGTGTTGTATTGTATGATGATATGCAATTTTTTTATTTATTTGGTTGTTTTTTGGGTTGTTTTTTGTTATGTTCCGGTGATACAAGTAAAAAAACTTTCACATTAAAATGCAAAACAACCAAACATTCTTATGTTTAAATAAGAAATATATAGTTTTTTTTAATATTTTTGGATTTTGTTGTCTAAGTTGTCTTATAATTGAGAAGGAAGATGGAAAATTACGAGGTACATTCCTAATAAAGGATGGGAAATTAATTCAAAAATTGAATTGTTCTTAAGTAAAAAATTTGAGGTCATAAAATGATAGATTTCTATGCCTTTACCTGTACTGTTCATTAATTTTTATTTAAAGATACAAAATTTTTCTAATCTAAGCCGGGCTTAGAAATTTTGGAGATCTACTTCAGATTCTTAGACTTATAAGTGCAGTTTTCTAGATTTATACTACAGACCCTTTGATTTGATTTAAAGCTTGACAAATTTTAAAACTGTTGACGTTGACTTTTTGTTACTATATAGCGATGACCCAACATTACTGGCCTGTATTATTATTTTATTTGCTAGTTTGGATTTACTAGAAAAAGGTAACAACCCTTGATTTTATATCCAAATTTAAAATTTCTTTTAACTAATAATCTCGCATATAGACAAATACTTTAAGAATAAAGAATATTTCAGAAAAGGGGGCGCCCCGAAAAATTCCTTCTAACTATTTTATATGCATATTCTAAGCATTATTATACTTTAGTCTCTAACTAATCAGTAATTTAAATGAAATCGTTTTTATTTATTTGAAAAATTTGGACCACATTTGGAAGGAAAAGGGCCGTTCAATTTGAAGGCATAATATGCACTTGGAAATACCTTATAATTAAAAAATATATATATTTGAGGAATAAAATCTTAAATCCTTGAAACACTATTTTGATTTTACAAATCTTATTTTTTGCTTAAGACTTAAATTCGAATTCGGTATAAATAGTCCCACGGATTTTAAATTACAGAGCACTATATTATAAAACCTACATAGTGATATCTTAATGAGGTCCAATCAAATAAAATACAGGCACTTTTTAATCATTGTCTTTATAAAAATTTAAACTACAGGAGTTTCAATAAAATTCGATACAAACAAGAAAATACTTCTTAAATGATAATTTTAATTGAATCTCGCGCTAGATTTTCCTAAGAAAACTAAAATTTTTCAAATTCTATTCCATTGTTAAACTTAATTTCATTTTAAATTTTACAAAATATTTATTTTAAAGGAAAAAATTAAATAAAAATAAAAATTTTTAACTTAATATTGTTTATTTATTTATTTAAGAAAATTCTTTTAAAATAAAACACGTTAAATAAAAATAAAATAAGTTAAATAGAAAATAAAACAACAATTTTTTTTACTCGGAAAATTTTTAAGTCACATCCCTTTGGGAGGAAAAAAAAAAATTTTTTCGAAAACATACCAACAAAAAAAAAAAGAAAACAAAATAAAAACTAAATAATAATTTAGTACCACATCTTCTCTGTACTATGTTACATACATTAGACATTATTCTTTCGCTGTTAGCCTTAACATGAGTAATAAATAATACAAAAAAAGAAAATGGAAGGACTTAACAATTGTGAAATTTTTCTTTAAGGCTTAAGCTGTTGTCATTTTTACCATTTTAATTTTTTGTTTTCGTTTTGTTTTATTAGTTTCTAAATAATACTTCGCAATATGGAACTTAAGATTTTTAATGTCTTGTTTTTTGTACGAGAGATCTTGAAAGTTTAGAAAGCCATCTATTGAAGCTATGTGTAGTTCTTATAATAAAACTTTATAATGGAATATATAATTAAAATTGATAGGGATGATGAAAGGATGTTTGAGAGTCGAATTTTAGAAATATAGGATTCCGTGATTATAAGGGATTCTAAGAAAATTGGATTGGATCAAATGAGGGGATAAGGAAAATTCGATGGGATTAATTTCACTGCAATTGCTGAAACAAAACCTTTTTTGAGCCTCAAAAATTTTAATATGGTATAAACTTTCAAAGAAACTTTAATGAAGAAGCAGTTTTTCAAACTTTGATTGCCTTTCAGGCATACACAACTGATCATTTAAAATTTTAACCAAAGGTATGAAATCATAAGTCTATACCGAATACTTTGTTCTACTAGTTTCATTCATAATTTAGCCCATAAGTGAATTCTAGGACAAGTTTAAACTCTGGACTTAAAAAATTTTCTTTCTTCGAGGAAAAGTCTTCAAACCGAAGCTTTACTATTTTCTCAACAATTTTAGAACTTTACTTATCAGACTTTATATGTCATACTTTTTTTTTACTTCTATACAAATATTACAATGGTTTGCGGAATTAATTCGTTACGAAAAAATATAAAGTCAAAATAAAAACCACAAAAAAAAAAAACTACAAAACTTTATACATTTTTCATCAGTAGCTAAAGTTAAAAAAAAAATTGCATGCATACAAAACAAAATAAATTAAATGAAGGAAGTACAGAAAGGATAACAGCGATGACGATATAAAAAGAAAAAAACAAACAACAAAAAACCAAAAATAAGAAAAACAAAAGAAGGAAAAAGAAAGAAATAGAAATAAAGTAGTCGCAAATTAAATAAACATAAGAAGAGACTATTTTTATTATTATTATATATAAAAAAAAAAGTATAAGTACTAAAAATAACTAAAAGCGATTTTCATTTACTATTTAGTTTTTTGTATATTTGTTTCCTTAAAGAAAATAGAAAGAGACAGACTACATGATAATATAAAAATTTTATGCATTTATTTCACTTGACATTATTAGCCATTCACATATTTATATAGATATAAAAGTAACACAAGGCGAAAAATATAGTTTTTCATTATCCTTACTAAGAAAAAATTTCACTTGAATTATAAAACTCACAGATTAAAAAATTCTTTCGATATTTTTTATTAAATACTTTTAAACATTAATTTAGCAGATTTTTTAGGCTAAAACGTGTTTCATTTTCTTTTTTTTTTTGAGCATTTACATTTTTCACATTTTAGTCCTTGAAAATGTTTTTCCAAGGATTTCACTCAACTTGTAATCACTCAGCATTTTTGGTTTTATGAATAAGTCCATTGAAGTGAATTGACTTATTTGTTTTTAACAATGCCAAGGTTTGAACAAAGGTGAGAATTGGAAAATTGGAAAGTTAAAGAAAATGAATACAGTAGTTTGAAGGTAAAAAATTTTCCTTATAAGGAAAATGGAAAAACCTTGAAATGCCATCAGAAAAATGTTTTTATCAAAAAATATATAGAGAAAAAACAACAAAATAAAAAACAAAAATTGACATGACACGAGTGGTGACAAAAAATGAATAAAATTAAATACTATTAACAAAAGAGAGAAAAAAAAGAAGAACAAAAAGAAAAGTAAAGAAAGAAATATTTGAAATAAAAGAGAAAATGAAACAAATAAAAAACACGTAAATTTACTTTAATAATTTCCGTTTTCTTATACGTGTAAAAGAATACAAAAACAATAGAAACAATATTAGTTAAATACATTTAAACAAAATAACTAACTTGTGAAAATAAAAATTTGGGTCAATAAATTACTACCTTAACACTTTAATATAATAAATATGCTAGTCTTATCAACATATACATATAATTATATACAATTAAAATTTTATATGAATATAGTAAGGAATAAATAGAATTTTTTAGAAGGATATTCTCAAAGTAGTTAATTTCGTCCTTAAAATATTTATTTAATCATGTCAACGTGGTTAAAAAATACGAATTTAGACACGTCTGCAATTTTAAATGGTAATTATTAAAAATTTTTCAAATAAGCAAGAAAATTCTTTTATAAAAACGCGTATCTTAGTATTTGGAGTTTTTTTAAGAGGGTTCTTGTTTTAGGAATTTTTATATTGTGGTTCTAAACAATTAATAACTCCACTTAACAATTTCCAATTTTGATCAAGGCCAACCACTCATATTTTGTAGATATATTAAGATTGATAGGAGTAACACACCATATCAAAGTTTGTTAGTTATATGCAAGTAAAGATTTTCTAACCATCTCATGAGAAACACATATTTCGAAGTTCCTAAGGATATTCTAAGTTGCTATTCGTCAAGCTTCTTTTCTTAAATTCCCAAAACCAAACTGCACATTTGTATTAAAGTCCTTTTTCAAACGAAAGCTTTTACATTAGGTGGTTTAATAATGTTAAGAAAAGCCCCGTCCACGAACTCTTCTAACTTTGGATATTACCAACTACACTCAAAAAACCAAAGTTGAAATAACTTTTAATAAAATCTAAGCAATTTTATGAAATAATACGCTTAAGATATTTTACTAAATCACCGTATGTATAAAATGTGTTGTATTAGTGTATGATATGTCATAGGGTATTTTGTATTAATATTATGAAGTTAACTTTTAATTATTATAAAAACCTTTTAACCATATTGACCTCTATATATAATGTTTGTTTATTAAAGTGTATCATATTCTATTATATATATATGCATATGTAGGTGTAGTAAATGTTCAATCAATTTAATATGTGTAGGTTTTTTTTTTTAATTAAACATTTACATATAAACTCAACTTACCAAATCAATATAATAATCCAAAAGTTATAATTTCTTATTAGATTGACAAATTTATTTTAATTGATAAGAAAGTACACGTTAAGAATATTAATTAAATATTATTTGGTCAACTAAATTCATTTTAACATTTAATACTTAAAACTAAAAATCAAAAAACAATTTAATTGTTTTAATATCTAAAACCAAACTTGAAGTGTATGTGGTTAGTTTTAATTAATATTTATTATTGCCTAAAAGTATGCAATATTAAGTTTTATATTGAAAATTTAACTTTTTTTCAAGAAAATGTAATAATATAATTATTTTTACACTAAACATGTCTCAGTTCAACTATTTTAATAATATTAGTCGGGGGATTTTATAAAAATACACAAATTAATAAATCAGCTTGTCCCAAATTAAGTACTTGTATTAGACTAAGTTAAAATATGATTATTACATTCACTTCCGGTTTAGTACAATTTATAACTAAAATCTTCCCAATAATTTTATTAGCAAAAAACGACCATGTACTCAATTATTTTCATATAATACTTTAAAATTTATACTTAATTACAATTGATTAATATTAATTAAGTATTAATTTAATATTAATAATAATTATCACAGATTTTTTTACACACATATTTGATGCATTTTTCACTGCAGTTTTTTTTATTACAGGACACTTATCAACTCCTGAAATATAAAAATATTTCTCTTGAAATATCCTATTAATGGTAATACTAATTTGTAACTTTGCCAAGATTTGGTTTAAAACTATTTTGTTATATATTATTATAAACAAAATTTTATATGTGCTTCCAATTACCCGTATGATGGGGTGTTTTTCATCAATTTAATGTAAGTTTTTATGAAACCCACTTAAATTTTTTATTTCATTTTACAAAACCACTTTTATAATATTTTCAGATCTATTTATTGGTTTTTTTATACATTTGACAACAAAATTTTATATTTAATCAATCGATTTAAAAAAAAAAATTAATTTAATAAACTTAAATGTCATAATTTTTAATATATATATAAAATTAAATTGATTGCATGTAAAAATTGAGTGAGTTTAAAATTAAACTTTTCGAATTGAAAATAAATATATTTTATAAATAACTATATTAGTAATTTATGATTGAATTTATTAAGTTTCAGCTTAGAGACAAATTTCATATGTAACTCTTTAATTTTTCAAAGGCGATCTATAAGACTGAAATTCCAAAAAGGACCCAGTTATTAAGTTGTGTAGCTTATTACATAACAAATTATCTATGGAATTTTTCTATCCAACTGATTGAACTTTTTTATTGAACTTTTACATTTTCACTCATATTGCACTTAAAATTTGGACACGTGTAAAAACTTATTATTTTCCTATTCACAATTTCCTTTAAAACCTATAACGAATACAATTTTTAATTAAATATTTTATTAATTTTTTTAAAAATAATTATTTAAATATTATTCAAGGCAAATTATTTGCTTAATCATTTAACGCGTTCTAAGAAACTTAAGATAAAATATACAGTTATCAAAAAAAAAATCTAATTTAATAATTCGCGTGGCAAAACAAATTTCGGAATAATAACGGGAATAAAATAAATAAATATATGTAAATATATACAACTATTAAAAATCACTTAACCGCTTAAAAGTTTTCTGAAAAATACCCGGAAATCAATGAATTTAACTGGCAGACATCTTTTAACTTATATTTTTAAGTCGAAATAACTGTAAATTTTAAATCCGTTAAAAGGATTTAAATTTACTTATATAATTACTTATTTAAAATTATTATTTCACTTAATTTTCAAAAATTGCATAAACAATTCAGGAATTATTTTCATTTACCGTTATTATTCCGTTACGATTCCATATTTTAATATATGAATAGCGTTTTTTTAGTCGTTGTTTCATAACAAATAATTGAATCACTTAAAAAAAAAAAAATTAAATAAAATACTAAATAACGGATATATTCATTTGTTACTTTACTTTAATAACTGTTTATTGTAACTGTTATTCCTATTTAGTTTTTTTTTTGTTTTTCCTTTATTTTTTTTTTTGTAATAATTATTATTGTCGTTATTTGTTATTTTATTAATACTATTATCATTGAAGAATTGATTTTAAAGTGTAGAATGTTTTAGTGGTTAGTTTTTGTGTAGATTGTAAGAAAGTACACAAAAAAATTACAGAAAGTTGGAGAATCAAAAGGTAGTTAACAAGAAAGTTTTTTTTGAATAATAAAACCTACAAGAATTATTAAAGTTGTTTTTTTAAGTACAGAATTTCTTGAATTTAAAACGTTGTAGACATTAAAAATTAGTAAATAGTTTATTTAACAATTGCGTTTTTTTTATTATAAATTTATATACTTATCATAGATTGTATATACATTCAGTAGATTATATATATGCTCTATGAATTCTTTTGCTATGGATTTCTATCAAACTCAGATGGAACTTAGACCAATTCAACTACATTTAGACTTTAGATAAAACGATATAAGAGCTGCTCATAAAATATTTAAATATAATATTCATAATATCTGTAGCCCTTAGATTATATTTTTGTACACAATATAATATAATTTAATTTTTAAATATAGTTAATACCTTACAATATTTTTAATTAAATTTTATTAATATTTAAAGAAACCACCATGGAAAAACTACCCACTTTTTATTATTAATGAAAATATAAAATGAAATCATGCAAAAGAATTATTTGAGCCGCTGAACAGTGAACACTACCTTTAGTTTTTATTTCCCTTCAGAACAAATTAATCCTATACAAATAACATTTAATTGTTAGTATACTAGTAGTTGTATTTGATAATGATGTTATCATTATTTTCTAAGGTTGTTTACAATGTAATTGAAAAGTAATTATGTCAACTATAGGATACTAAAGGTGTTAATTGGTTTTAACAGTTGAAATCAACTTTCTATATATTTTTGAATGCTTTTCCTCAAAAGTCCTGAATCCTGGATTTTAATTTGGAAAATTTGGTATTAATTATAAAAAGGTATTTAAAATACAAAGTCTACAATCGTGACGTTGAAATTAACTTTCCATATATTTTTGAGTTTTTCTTCCTCGAGAGTTCTCAAACTTAGGTTTTAATCGGGAAAATTCAGTATTAATTATAAAAAGGGTTCTATGAAAGTAATTTAAGCCTATTATGTGGTCTTTTACTTTTTTTTGTATTATCTGTTACTGAATACCTTTCTGAATCTTTTTTACTGATTCTCCTTCCTATTTGACTTTACGTCAATATGAAAACAATTTATATAAAAACTTTATCATTGAGTTCATTTTTACTTGAAAATCGATTACTGTGTAAATTTCGATTAGTTTCCTTAAAAAAATTTCTATAATTTTTTTTTTGTGTCCTTACACAAAAGATATAAATGAATAATAAAGTAATAAAATATTGGAAAAACCCTACTAATAATTGTGTTTAGGTATATCTACCTTTTTTGTAAAAAAATTTGAATGAAATTTTGGCATATAGGAGTAGGACATAGAAGAAATAAAATGAGAATAAATATATTAGTCTAAAATATTTTATTTTAATTCAAATATACTTATACTTATTAATGAAAATGAATTCAACCTGTTGCATGTGTTGAATACATTCATTTACCATTTTATAATTTAATTAAGATTTATATTAGAAAATATATTTCATATTCAAATAAGAGAAGGAAATTACTTATTACAAATGAAATAAATCAGAAGTATTGATTAGTTTTGTAGTTCCAGTAAATCTTGGGAATCTTCTAGACATGATTGACAAAAAGAGATTGAAAAGTGTTCCTGGACAAAATATAATTTTAGAAAAATATTAAATTATAAATATTTAAAAAATGTTATTAAATTTATTGCATGACATAATTCAATTAATCATTTGATTGATTTGAAACCTTGATATATTTTTTTAAAAAAAATGTTACAAAATATAAAAGAAGAAATAAACTTTAAAATAAAACATATCATATTAAAAATTGATTTAAATTTTGTAATTTATATTTATGGATTTTGTTTTTTCTAAATTTTATTATTTATGTCGAGTTTCTCGTTTAAATTCATGAGATAACTATTTATGCTATAAAATATATTTAATATTTCATGATTTTTCAAAAAATATTACAACTGAATTTAGAAAAATACTCAAAAGATAACTCTTAAAAAAATTTTCAAATATTGCATATTTTTAGGCGCAAAAAATTATTTCACTGTAATAAAGGAAATTTCATTGTGATTTTGAAGTAACACTAAAATATCTAAACATAAACTAGACACTACATATATATATATATATATCTATATAATTACACTCACATTATATCCATATTTATATATAAAATACACTTACTTATTAAAATTGAAAATAATTTTTTTAAATTCGTGTGATAATACATGTGTATTATGTTTTCTTTGATACTCTAAAAATTTTTTTCAAGTCACGATTCTCGAATCAATACACGATTTATTCTTATTTTTGTTTATGAGTTCTATATACATATATAAATATACATATATGTATATATATATGATTCACCTACTACCATTAAATAATAAAATTATTTGTTAATTCATAAAATATTCCATTAATTTCATTACGACGAAATAAAAGTGGGGGAAATAAAAAATAACAACAACAAATTTTTTTTACACATTTTTTGTTATATATACATATATTTTTGAACTATAATCGATTTCAATTTCAATCTTGTTGTATTTCTATAAAACAACCCTTATACCATTTGCTAACACATAATTTTCTAATAAATTTTAATAATTCAACTTATTTTCTAATATTAAAATGTGTGTGTGTGTGTGTGTGTGTAGGTCCTGTTTTATGTTAAATATAGTTTTTATTTTCTTTACATATATATATATATATATGTATATTAAATAAAATATTTATGATGCATACAATGGTCAAAACATATATAATAAATTATTGTGCATTCGATTATATACAAGAAAAAAAAAAAAGAAAAACAAAAAAAAACACACAATTGAAAATTTTATTGAAATCACAACTGTTTGTGTATTCTTAAACTTTCAATACTTGTTTTATTATAGTAAGGATTATATTATAACAAGAATATAATAATAATAATAATAATAATATTTATGTTTAAAAAAAAACAGGACTTTTAGTTAAAATATACAATACAAATTATTATTATTTTATAACTTGTTAAAAAGGATTTAAAAAGGATTATAAATTCCACTTTACGTTCATGAGGCTTTTTAGAAAAGATTTTATTAATAAAATTGTAATAGACTTCAATATCTTCGTAATGGATATACTATTTCATCAATTGATATCCTGGAAGTTCATTTCAATTACATCCATTAGAAACTTGAACCGATTCCATATTACATGGTCCATTTTCAATGCCTGATAGAAGAAAGGACTAGAAAGAATCTTTTCCTTTAAAAAAGGATTAAAGTTGACTTTTAAAAGTTTAAAAACAATTTTTCATAATCTCATTATCTTAATTCTCTAATTAATTTTCAATTTTTCTATAAAATTTAGTATCTTATATTATTATGTTTTATAATATCTTATAATTGACATGATCAAATCCTTAACTTTACTTAACATCTATTATTAATAAGAACATTAAATAATAAATAAGAAAAAAACAATATTCAAGTGATTGGAAATCCAAATAAATTATCAAAAATTGAAATTCTTTGGGTTAACACCACATTGGATTATCAATTTAATTTCCTCTGGAAACATGAAACTTTTATATAATAAATACTATACCTTATATTAATCTGTAGTTTCTTCACAAAGAAAATTTTATATCTTTTAAAATTAATATTAAATTAAATATAAGTAAAGATTTCACCTGACAAAATCTAGTATAAAAATTGTCTTTGAAAGAAAAAGGTAAATGAAATTGATGACAAGTATTTCCAAAAAAAGGACGAATTTATTAATTGAATATTAGGTTTTGCATAAGATGTCAAAATATAAGTTTTATTTAATAATCGGTATTAATTTAAGTGAATTTGAAGCTTGTGGTGAAGAAGGTGAAATGATTAGTTAAATTTTGAATTATGTATTGTTATTGAATGCAATTGACTCTTTAATTAAATTGTTTTTTATAGTATTTAATAATTTAATTAACAAAAAAGGATTAAAATATATTTGGACTTTGTTAGTATCAATTACTTATCACTAATCAAAGAATAAGTTTTATTTAACTGTGAGTGATAATTACTAATCAAAAGTAAACTAAGTTATACACAAATGTGGTGCCGGGAAAACCTTTTAAAAAAAAGGATTATTTAATTATTCGCTTAATGATAAGTGATTGTTATATTGAGCTTGGGGATTGATGATCATCGTAAAGTAGCCCAAAACGTAAAATTAACACAAATTACTTATTACTAGTCAAAGAGTGAATTTTATTTAACTGTGAGTGATAATTACTAATCAAAAGTAAACTAAATTATACACAAATGTG
The DNA here is from genome assembly GCA_963082915.1 of Dolichopus griseipennis. Taxonomy (NCBI): domain Eukaryota; kingdom Metazoa; phylum Arthropoda; class Insecta; order Diptera; family Dolichopodidae; genus Dolichopus; species Dolichopus griseipennis. Next base: position 2,722,054 of record OY720444.1, read on the forward strand.
GTGCAGGACATACTTTTAAAAAATGATTGTTGGATTGTTCGCTTAATGATAAGTGATTTCTACATTGAGCCTAGGAATTGATGATCATCGTAAAGTAGCCCAAAGAAGAATATTTTACTTATAAATTAAAATATATTTTACAAAATACACAGTATTCTTTATGGTAAATTGAGTCTTTCAATTTAAATAAGTATATATCTTTAGATAATGTTTAAAAATATTAGGAACTAATAACTAAAACATCCAACTCCTACAGAAAAACAAAACTGTGAAAAAAAAAATGGGTCAAATATTTCTTAAAGGATCCTAAAAAACATATTTAAAAAATCTGATCTTATCTTATTGCTTTAATATATATTCATATTTCTTATAATATTTAAATACATATATTTACATATTTTTAAATATAAGATTTTCTTTTTTTATATACTTTAATTCAGTTTGCCTTAAGATACATAAAAAATATAAATATATGTATATATATATATATATATAATTTTTTTTTAAATTCCTTAAAGAAAAATTTAAATTAAAAAAAAAAAAAATGAACAAAGTAATAATGAAAATAAATTTTTTTTTTTTTAAATTATATTTTTATATATTTCTACATATATACTTACTTATATATACTATTAATATATGAATTTTATTAAAATATAAGATTTATTTCAAGATAAAATATACCATATAATACATATAGTTTTCTTAAACCTGTATTTACTACTTAATGTTATCTACATAGTTATGTACATTTTCATTCAATTTTATCTTAAATGTTAAAATTGGTTCCTTAAGATTAGTATATATATTATACATATATATAAAAGTATTTAAAAGTATATAGTTCACCTATTATACTTGAATCCTACCTATTTTCTACCTTTTATATGCTTTTCAAAATCCATATTAAAAATTATGTATTCTGATTTTTTTTTTATACCCGTATGACTACAAAGTCAAAGGGTATAATAAATTTGCCATTACGTTTGTGACGCAGAGAAGGAGGGGGTAGATATAGACTCAAGTGTATGGATCGGATCAGAATCAAAAAATAAATTGATTTAGCTATGAATGTCCGTCTATCCGTCCATCCGCACGATAACTCAAAAACTAAAGGAGCTAGGATCTTGAAATTTCGCAAATTCGTTTCTTTGCAATAGCCGTCATCGCTATTTAAATTCAGCCATTATGGTCCATGGGTTCGGGTTACTGCCATACAACTTCTTTTTTTATATGAGTATTACTCTGTACCTATTACAGCTGCGTGTCTGAAATTTTGCCAAAAGTAGTTTAGTTTTATGGCCAAAGTTTCTGCAAAATTTGGTTGGCCTACTGCAGTGGGTTCGAGTAGCTGCCATATAACTCCTTCTTTTATATGAGCATTACTCTATTCCTATTAAAGCTGGGTGTCTGAAATTTTGCCAAAAATAGTTTAGTGTAATGGCCAAAGTTACTGCAAAATTTGGTTGGTCTACTGCAAAGGGTTCGAGTAGCTGCCATACAACTCCTTCTTTTATATGAGCATTATATTTCACCTAATAAATTTGGTATGTTTGAAATTTTGCCAAAAGTAATTAATGTTTATAATTATAATGATATAATGTTTATATAACGGTCATACGGGTATCCCAGAGTTGACACAGACTACTCTACTACACCCTTCCTCGTTTTTTACAAAATTTTCTATGATTATTGAATTCTTTACATATTTTGGGAAAATTTATATATATATACTTAGATACATCATGTTTGTATGGGTCTGTATCTGTAGTCTGTATTATATACTCTCTATAGTATATATGGACTGTGACCTTTTCAAGATTAAAACATCGTAAAAATACAATAATTTCGAATGAATTGAATTCATTCTTTATGTTCAGACTTCAGAGCATATAAAAGAAAAATGGGTCTGGATTGTGTATTAATTGAATCAGTGATGTTATAATGTATTAAGATTTTATACAAAATACTTAGTTAATTTGGTTATTTTTGAATTAAGATTTTGTTTTTTTTTTTTGGAAATCCAATTATATTCTGAATATAGTGATGATATCCTGGACAGACGTTATATAGTTCCTAGGTAATTTAATTAAAGATCCTTCAAATGTTACGTAACTGATTTCTTGGGTGAAATGTAAATTGAAATTATAATGAATTCAAGTTTTATAATTGATTTTCTATTGAAATTTGGTTGTTAAAAATTGAGTCCTAAAATGATTAGAAATTTCCCAAGTTTCTCAAGAATCCAATTATTTTTTTTAATGAATAAGCGATTTTTGAACACCTAACCAGTTTTTATCGGATATTAACCCAATGAATTTTAAATTACATTAAAAAAACTCAATTTAATTTTTAAAACCTTTTTCATCCCTGAATTTTAATTTTTAGTATGTAGTATTTTTTCTAATTTATAGTATAAAGGAATTTAATTTACCAAATAATTATGTATAATAATAAAAAGAGTTGTCCAAAGATTATTCATGTATTTGCAAAAAAAAAGGATTCGGAAAAATTACATATTGAAAGGACTCAAATTAAAAGGACGAAAAGTAATTACAACTTAATACTTTATAATAGAAAACATATTTTTGAAAATTTAAATACAAAATTTGATCCAATATTTTGTTTCAATTCGAGGTTCTTCTTGGAAAATATTCTATGTGGCAAATTAATTTTATGTAAGTATATACGACTATTAAATATATTTAATGGAATATTTGTCATTTTTAATTTAAATTAATTTGATTTGAAACTATTGAATAATTAAATAAAATATTTAAATAAAACAGAAGATCTTTGATTAGAAAACGTTGTTAATAAACTTTAGAAAAATATGTTGCAGTTTTAAGAGCCAAATATGAAATCTAGGTTTTGATTTTGAAATTTGTAAAAGTTACCAAAAGTTTTGAACACTTTTTTAACATTTAAAGTGGCATTTAAGATTTTAAACCAAGTGATAATTCATGAAATTCACGAAATAATTATTTAGATTTATCTGTTTACACGTTTTTGCAAAAATTTATTTTTCATAATATCGCAATTATTTTAATGGTGTAGAGTTTATTATAATGTGTAATTGCTGCTAATTATTAAATTAATTAAAAAACTATTAAATTTTATTTAAAAGTGATCTCATGTTAAAAGATATATAGAAAATACGTTTTAATTTTCGTCGATTTTAATTATTTTAATTAAAACAGAATACAACTTTTAAGCGGGGTACACAAGTTCAAATTCTACTTAAACAAATTCAAGAAACCGATAGTTTTCAATAAATTTATCAAATATTTCACATTATTAGTGTTTCCCCCCCATGTTATGCCATCTCTAAAGATAATATTATTATTAATTTTTTTCGATTTTAATTATTTTAATTGGAAGAATATAAAACTTTTAAGCGGGATACACACTTTCAATTTTTCCTCAAAAATAATTTGATACTACCGACAGTTTTCAATCAGTAGATCAATTATTACACAATAATTGTTTCCAAAAATTATTTCAGAAATACAAAAAACTGATGGTAAAACCGATAGTGTGTAACCCGCTTTAAAATAATTATTCATTTATTAATAGCAAATAACTATAAAAACGACATAAGAAATTTTGTAAATTTCATGACTGAAAGAACACATGTGCTTAAAACCAAAACAATTAAATTCATCTAAAAATAAGATAAGGCTTTTTAGATACGAATGCTATGATACTGTCGTATCTGAAGTAACAAATCTTCAAAAAAAACATTTAATTTATATTAAACTATTTTTAACAATTAAAATTAAATGTTTTAAAAATGACTTTGGCAAGGTTGTTCACTATCGATTATTTTTCCAAGTAAAAATCGATGCGAGTTTAAATGAAAATATTTTTAATGTGATTCATGATAAGACCATTTAATTATATGAACAAATTTAAAAATTTTACAATAAGAACCTATAAATATTAAAAGATTTTTAGAATATGTATTCAGTTTAAAATTGCAAAACAGGCAATTTACAAGAATTTTTTAAAGAACTAATTAAAAGGGATAAAATAAAAATGAAATTTTCGATATTAAATAATTTTAATATATTAATATGTTATTTTATATTAATAAGTTCTATAGCATATGTAAATTTTCTTAAATATTTTTTAACTAAATTGTATAATACTAATTAATATTATTTTATATTAAATTTATTATTAGGCTAAAAAAGTTGTATTATTTAATAAAATGAATTGCAATTCAAATCCGGATTACTATGTGTATACAAAATGTGAAGTTACTAATAATGATGCAAACCCTCATGGATTGGCAACACTGGAATTTGATATAATTAAAAAAGTTGAAAAACTTTGGGTAAGTTGAAAGTTAATTATAATTATTATTAGGTTTTTTTTTTGAATTAGGAAGGATTTCTTAATTTTAAAGAACTCTTTAGTTTTGATCTTTTAATTGAGTTAATTTAAAACTTTATGAAGATTTGATTAGCTTTTAATACATCTATCGCATATATCGGTTCCTATTTGGCAGAACCCTTTTAGGTTTTATATTATTTTCAATTTAAATGAATTAGTTAGTTAATAAAAATGATAAGCATATCTGACTGAATTATGCTAATGTTTTTCTTTAATTAAAAATTTGATCTTAGGAAAACCCCCTTCCATAAATTCAAAATAATTACTTAATAATTAAGTAATAATTAAAAACTTTTTCTTACAGGTTCATATAGATTCATTCAAATTAACAAATGGTGAATATAAACCATTTATATTTAAATTTGATATGGAACTTTGCAGTATTATGGACAAGGGAATGTTAGGAACAGATATATTTTCACAATTTTTTCATAAAATGTCAAAAAAAATGGATTCAAATGCATTCCATAAATGTCCATTCGAAGTATGTGGAAAAAAACGTTTGACTTGAGAATTAATAATATTTTATTAAATAAAATATTTAACTAATACATATTTTAATTTAATTTCAGGGTCATTTATATTTAAGAAATATGTCATTTGAACCAAGTGATTTTCCAATTATAGAACCATTCCTTCAAACTGGATCTTTTCGTATAGTAGCAAATTATTATCATGATAAAGAAAAAACTACGAGTGTTGCAACAACTGAAATGTATATGCAAATTAAAGATAAATAAGCTGATTTGATAAGAATATATAATATGAAATATTTTCATAAAATAATTTTAATTATAATTGTATTAAATATAAATGTGGTGTTTAAGGTTAATGAAAAATACTTTTATTTTATTATATTCAAATTCATACAAGATGGATTTATTAAAAGGGAAATTTAAGAAATAAAATTATATTAATTTGTCTTTTTATTTTTATTTATAATCAGATTATGCACAATCAAATATAATTTCAAGAATTAAAATTTAAACTTGGTAAAAAAATTTCAACTTTTATTGAATCGTGTAACACCAACTTAATTTAATTGAAAATTCTCCTTTAAAACGAATTTCGTCGCATATGATGGATAAAGGTGATTTTAAATTGTATAACAGTTTTTTATTTGAATTATTTGCAGTTTCAGTGCTTCAAAAAACTAGTTACCTAGAAACTATCATAAGTGTTCAATGAAACATTGATGGAACTTTCATTGATCCAATATATTTTTAAACAAATTTAATTAATATTTTAAAACTTAAAATATAGCAATGTGACAAATTGCAAGTGTTTTCAATGTAATGTTAATTTATCTCAAGTAAGAAATGTGTTTGTTCTTAAAATGTGATATCTCATTATGGAGTAGAATACCCCAAAAGTTATTTAAAAAAATAAATTTGAATAGATTTTTAGTTTTTGATTTTATAACTTAAAATGAGACATTGTATATCAAGTTATGGATCACTAATTCTAGATTAAATTAACGATGGACCTTTTGATTATATATATATAGTACTTGCAGTATTAAATTGAAAGCAGCAAATGAAGCATCGAAGGTGTAAATAGACATCAGTTGCTTAAAGCACTCAGCACAAGCTTTTTGAAGACAAAAATGCGCTGTTTAATCGCTTAATAAAAACTAAATTAAAAATATTAGATGATTTAAGATATATTATTTAAAATAAAGAAATTAATAAGAAGTTTGTAAGATATAATGGGATTTTGAATATTTTGTAAGTTCTTGTTCTTGGTTAAATCATATACATTTTTTTGACCACTATGAAACCAAGTATAATTCTGTACTAATTTTTGCTATTAAAACTAGTTTAAGTAGAAAAAAATCAATTAACACAAGTTAATTTTTACTATATATGATTAAATTAAATTTAAATTTAAATTTATTATTTTATAATATTTTTAATTTTATTGTACTGTGGCCTCGGTGGGTTAGTGGGTAAGAATTTGGCTACTAGCCAAGCGGGTGGGGTGCAATTCCCGTTTAGGTCATGACTTTTTAATTCAAAAATAATTAAATGTAATTATAATATTTAAAAACGTATACTAAAACGTGCGATCAATTAAAATTAACTTTTTTATAATAATTTATTTTACAAATCCCCATGGTCACCAAATATATACACCTAGTAAAATATAAAATATTTTACATAAATAAAATAAATAAGATAACTAATAAAATTAATAAATAGTATAATCTGCCACGGCTGAAAGGAAAAGGCATGCTTTGGCCCCTTATCACTTTGTATAAATAAATAAATTTATTCTACGTGCATATTCTACGTAAAAATAATTAATTTTAATCTTAATTGATCGTACGTTTTTAGATATTATAATATATTAACATTTAAAAATATTTTTTTAATAGTTTAATGCTATTAATAATATTCAGTAATTAAAACAATATCGAAAAATCTACAATTTGTCATGATTGAAAAAACACAACATCGAAAACACCGAAACAATTAACTTCAAATCATCAGAATGATCATCCAATGATCTTTTCAATTACTGAACATTTCGGAATTTTATCTGAAGTAACAAATCTTGTAATAAATATTTGATCAATGTTAGATTTTTCTAAGCTACTACACATTTAATATTGCCATTTTTTAAAAAACATTAACATTAAATAAAATTTTTATTAAATGACTTTGGTCAAGGTCATTTAAATTCAATTTCGAAATAATCATAATTAATTTCAAATTTTAGTAATAATTTTATGGGAAAATAATTGTTTTTTTTTAGCAAATTTAGTAATTTATTTTACAATTTTTGATAGAACTATCTGATTATATTGAATTTGATCATTTAAAAAGCTTGGGTTAATATTTATCTATAAATACTAAAATATTTTTAGATATAAGTTCAGTTTGATTTTTTTTATTTTAACGTACAAGTTTTTTAATTGAGCCCTAAAGCAGCGTTTCCACAAAATAAAACAAGAGGATTAAAATATTATGAATTATTCAATATTAGATAATTTTAACATATTAATATGTTATTTTATTTTAATAGGTTCTATTACATATGTAAATATTTTCGATTATTTTTAACTTAAAGATACATATTGAAATATTTTTTGGATATAAATATCTTTTTATTGATCTTTAGGCTAAAAAATTGGTTTATTTTACTAAAGTGAACTGCAATGGTAGTCCAGATTCTTTTGTTTACACAAAATGTGAAGTTATCAAGAGTGATGCAAATCCAAATGGAGTTGCAACTATTGAATTTGATATAATTAAAAAAGTTGAAAAACTTTATGTAAGTTTTAAAGTTTTTTTGAAAGCCATTACTGGGTCCTATTGCACCAATTTCTTATCATTTATTATATAATCAAAAAATCAATTTTTTTTAATAAGCAAATGATTATTAATCAAATATCCATTGAATATGGTTTTAATACCAAAAACTTATTAAAGGAATAGTTATTTTATTATTTGATTAGTGATAAGTGGTTGGGGAAATAAAACCCTAATCTAGATCTAGAACCTGATTATTTTGATTATTTCTCCATTTATTTTCTTTTAGATTCATATTGAAACCTTCAAATTAACAAATGGTGAATATAAACCATTTGTTTTAAAATTTGATTTGGAAATTTGTAGTGTTTTGGACAAAGGAACCAAAGGAACAGATATTTTTTCACAATTAATACAAAAAATGTCAAATAAAATTGATACAAATGGATATCATAAATGTCCGTTCGAAGTAAGTGAAATATTGATTAAATTTTATTAATTTTTTAATAATATTTTTTATTTTTAATATAAATTTTAACCAAATAATTATTTAATTTCAATTTAAGGGTCATATATACTTTAGAAATGTAACATTTGATCCGAAAGATGTGCCAATGATTGAACCATTCCTTCAAACTGGATCTTTTCGTATGTTGAATACTTTTTATCATGAAAAAGAAAAAACTAATATTGCTGGGACAATTGAACTTTTCACACAAATTAAAGATAAATAATATTTAAATAATCAATTATCAAATATTTTGATAAAATAATTTAATTATATAATATTAAATATAAATGTGGTGTTAAGAATTAATGAAAACTTTAAAATTATTATTTTGAGATTTAGTAGATATATTAAAATAATTTAATTATATAATATTAATTTAAAAGCAAGTTTAATAACTTCAGAATGTAATTTAAATACGACCAAGGCTCTATTGTATAATTTAAACTAGATGAAAGCAATTATATCATTTAAAAACCAGTTAATATTCAAATATTTAATTTTATTAATTTAATTCTTATTTTGACTGTCCTTTGGAAACAGACCCCAAATCGAATTTTCTTTTTAGGTAATATATTTAAATTTTTCATTCATTTAATTTGATCCCTGATAAAATTGATTTTCTAAATTCAAAAAATAATCTATTTATTATGTTCAAGTTCTTATTGAAATATATATTTATTTTTCATCATTAGGTTCAAATGTCCTGAATTTTCAATTTGTATTCAAAATAGTACAAAGGAGAATAAAATAACTCAACAAGATATTCTATTATATATTTAAAACGTATACTCTTATATATATATATATATAAATATATATATATATATATATACAATAAAGTACATATACTTATATAAAATAGAAGAAAAACAATTATATATATATATATGGAAAATTGAAATGAATAGTCATGATGGTCGTCAATTGTCTTGAATTTATTCGATTGTGGGTGTTTGAGTCATCATTAAAATTTTCTAAAAATAAATTTTCTTTTGCCTTCTTCAAATAATTTTCTAGTCTACGTTTTTCTTTAAATGTATCTAAATTTTCATTGTGCAATTGATATTTATACCTATCTAAAGTATCTACAAAATAAAAAAAAAAAAAAAAATATTAATGAATTTATTTTCAGTATTTTCATTTTGTGCTACGAATTAATTCATTTAAAAATGAAAATTTGCAAAAGGATTTCTATATATATATATATGTGTATATATATTTTTTTGTAACAAATTGAAATGTGAAATTAAATTTAATTGTAAAATGAAAAACTGACTTCAATTAATTTCGTTTTTTTTTTGTATCTTTAGTTTTGCTTCTTTTATTAATTTGAAACACTCTGAGAAATTGTTATAGAAATTTTTTTTTAATTAAATAACCTTAAAGATAAAATTTAGAATTAATGAATTTTTAATTTAAATAATTCTATTTAAATATTGGATCCTTATTGGACCTTTTGAATCTGGTTTTAATTCGAATTAATTTTGATTCCGATATCCTAGTGAAGTTCTGGATAATACCGGGGTAATAAGGGTTTATTCTGATTATAAATTGAATTCAAATAATAAAATTCAGTTATAATAAAGCGTTTCTAAGAGTCAGAAGTCCTTACATAAATAGTTGATTTTTCACGAGGATGACGGAATTTTACAGTTTGACTTTAAAACTAGAGATCAGAAAAGAAAATTTGTAAAATGGGATTAGTATCTACTAAATGAACTATTGTATCTACTATTCGAGCCTACTAAGTATTTGAATTAATTATTTAGGCCATGGCGAGGTTCATATCTAAGTACCTGAACTATTTTTACTTTTGTTACCTGATTAATTAATTTCTTTCTAAAATATCTTTCTCTAATAAACTTATGGATTCTTTTTAAAATCTTGTTCAATTAACATCATTCTTGTTTTTCAATAAGACTTCACAAAACTTACCTAAAATATATAATATTAAGGTATACAATGAAATTTTCATTGGAAAAACCTAAAATATTTTAAGACCCCACTAAAATTTCTCTAAAATTTTTATTAAATTTCCTTAAAAATATATTTCTTTAAATTTAATAATATCCTGAAAGGATAAAACAAATAAAACTTTTCTATATTAGTTATAATTTAATAGTTATTTTCCAATAAAATAAAAAAACAAAACAAGGAAACAGAAAATCCAATTGGGTGCCTTGAAATATGCAATTAAATAAAATGCAGACCAAGCAAAAAAAAAAAGAATATTAAAACCCACATGATTATATTTATTTTTTTTACTTTATTTTTTCATTCTCTTTTCCAATCTAATAAAATAAAATTTGAACTGCACATTTAACAATTTTTTATATATATATATTTTATTTTGAATTCTTTTCTATAAATTTATATAAATATAAATATTATATAATTGTATACATATGTATACCTATTTTTAAAATTATAGCCAACAAATAAGAAATTTTTCTTAATAAAAACTGAAAGAAAAACAATAAAAGAAAATTATAATAATATAAATCGCATCATCTAACGCACGTGTGTATCCATTCCATTTATATATATATATATATGTATATACATATATTGTAGAATTATATATATATACGTAAAAGCACAATGGGTTTATTTTATATTATATAAATAGATATATATATATTTTATATATATATATTAATATTCAGTTATGATCATTAAAACAAAGCTGGTCATTTGTGACCCAAATATTCTGGAATTTCAAAACATTTTATTAAGTGCTTGGTGGTTTTTCTTATGTGTTGGAAAATTTAGAAAACGTAGAAATTCATCTTAAACTTGAAAAACTCAACAAAATCTAAACTTTTATATAATATTAAAGATTTTTATTAATATTCATCCCAAAAAGAATATTAGAAATATTTTAGCATATTTTCCGGATTAAAAAAAATTTTTATATAATTTTTAAATTAAAACTTTAAGAGAACAAAGATGAAAGTGTGAATTAAAGTTTATTAATTATTCGTATTAAAAATGGGAATATAAGCGTACGTTTAGATTTGAAAACAATTTTTAAAAATGATATTTTGAAATATTGTAAATATTTTTGAAAAACAAAACTTTAATTTAACAATTTTAAAAAATTACCTCTTTACAAATTACAAATATTTACAAGATTATATACTCATTTATAAAATATTTATTTATATATAAAGCCGGATTCAGTAAAAGTTTATTAGATTGATTCATAATTTGTAATATAATCTTTAAAACTTATGAAATTCTCTTGTCCTTAAATCAGGATGAGAGTTATAATAATAAGGATCAGTTTAAATTAAGGAACATATATTAGAAAAGAAGGTCTCGTGAAATCGGATTTAATTTAAATAAACTAAAGATTAAAATATTGTAAAAGATAAAGAGGCAATTTTGAAGGGATAAGCACTTTTCTCCCATGTAAACCCTATTGGAACATATAAGATATTCGCGTATTGTGCTTTGAAGAAATAAAGTCCTTAGACTCCTCTTAATAGAACTTAAATGGTACCTTAAACAGATGGTTTAGTACCTAAGCTTAAACAATATCAAAAATCCTTACAAGGATAATAAATGAATCATTTGACATTAACATAGAATTTTAAATATCATATGATCATATTAATAAAATCTACATTTATAACATTTTAAACTCTCTGATACTGAAAGTCCCTTCAAAATTTTTATATTTGAACCACAACTTTAAGATTGCATTTTTTTTTTTAAATAATTTTAATAAATATAATCCGCCCTTAAAATTTTACTACAAAATTACTTTTCAATACTTAACTTAATATGAATGAAAATATTAAAAAAAAAAAAAAACATTTTTCATCAATTTAAAACTTTGTCTTCTTTTCTTTTGATAGGAAAATACAAAATTTGATTTTCAGTTTTCGTAAATTTTCCAAAAAAGTTTTTCATTTATTTTTATATTCTCAAAAAAAATTTATTCACATATGATGTGGTTAAAATTCGATCAGAATTTTCTTTTTATTCCTTTTTATTCAGTTCCTTCTTAATTTTCATTTGTTTTTTGTTTTGTATTTTTGTTTGTCCTTGTGTTTCTTTTTATTGTTGTTGTTGTGTTTTATATATATATATATATATATATACATAAATGTGCTATCACTGTCTTTTCTTTTATATACTATTTCTATACATTTACATATACATATATACTATCCTTATTCTCTTGCACGTATATAATTTTATCTTATATGTATATATTCTTAAGAAATGTATTTTTTATATATTTTGTCTCCCTCTAGCGTTCATTTAAAAAAAACTTCAAGCTTATCTATCTCATTCTATCAAATATCAAATTTATGAAATAGAAAAAAAATATATAATTTTCTAGTTAAATTTAAAGTTGAATAAAAAAAAAAAAAAGAAAAACTAAAAAGGAAAAATATGTTTAAGGATTCGCTTTTTTTTTCTTCATCTTCTTCATCATCAGCTTAATTTTAAAAATTTTCTTGTTGTTTTGTTATTGTTGGTGCCACATTTGTTTGCTAAACTTTTGTTTGAAAAGGAAGGAAAAAAAGTGGCACACATACATCCAATTCTCATTCTACAAAATTAATAGTAATAGAAATATTTTTATATTATATAGAATTACATTTATTTGGAAAATTTGAGAGCCAGTATATTATGCGATTGAAAATGGTCAAGTTGAAGCTATCCACAATAGATGTGCTTTAAAGGCTTTCTAGATTCAAGGTACTTATCCTTTTTTGAAGTTTATTTCAAAAAGCCCTTTGGGAAAAAAACCCTCTTCACGACTCCTTTTGGATCATTTAAGTACCATTATTGTAATTACCTAGTATTATCTTCGAAATATCAAACTGCTTTTTCGCAAAACTTTTGAATTCCAAATGTATCAAATAATTTTTAAAATTTTATGACCAGAGCAAATTTGTAATGAGGAAGTTCTAATTTCACCAGAAGGATTTAAAAATATATAATGAAAGAGTAAATAGTTCTAGGATTTATAGGAAGCAAGAGTCGTGAGTCGAATTATAAGAAATTAGAAGGGCTTACCAAATATTAAAGAATTGATTCATTTGAACACATGCAGGAGCAGCATCAAAACTTTGGCACTCTTTAGCAGTGTGTATGCAGCAACAGATGAAGAAAACCTTTGAAATCTAATTATCCTAAATTACTTTCTCAATTTATTGTATTCTAATGAATTTCATTATTTTTAAGAAAATGATTTATGCCAATGACTGTACTTGTATGTGTATGTGTTTTTGCAGACATATCGTCATATTAAATACATGAAAGGGGAATTATAGTCATTTAAAGGGAGTTTTTCTATTTTTCTTTATTTGTTGTTATTTTTGTTTTTTTAAGGGGTGAATAGAGAATAAAAGAATAAAAGATTGGATTGATTTGGATTAAAAGGATATAAAAATTATATATCATAAGGAGTTAAGAAGGGTATCCTTTTTTTTTATTTTCTTTTATTATTTTCAATTTTTTTTGTGTTATTGTTGTCTTTTTTTTAATATTAAAATGTAAATGACAAATGAAAATTGTAATTTTAATGTAAGAGAGTGATAATTATATATATATGTATATAGTAATTTATAGATATATATATATGTACAATATTAATATGTAAATGAAATAGGCATTTTGAATGTAATGAGACATTGAAAATATGTGAATTAATTTTTAATAAAAATGACTGAATAATTTGTATAAGAACTGGTATCGTATCTGAAGTGTTAATTTAGACTAAATTATGTCTCGAAACTTATAATTTAAGATTTAATTTAAATATTATTTAATTTTATTTTAAAAATAAAAAATTTTTTGAATATGATATAGAAATGATGTAATCATTTATGTAATAAATTTTAAACTTCTGTAAGGAATAAAGGACTACCACGTAGACGTATTAGGCTTAGTTGTGCAAATCAAAAATAGATTTAATATCAATATGTTTGATTTTTATTATAACACCTTGTAATTAAATTGTTCGGATTAATATCTTAAGAATGAAAAGGAAAACTTAGTTCATTTTGATATTCTGTTACTATTTCTTCAAGGTTCTTTCATTGACTTTGATTTTTTTTGTAGTATTTTTTTATCCATATATAAATTTTTTAATTAAATATAATTTTATGTGTATTATTATTCATTTAAAGGATTATTCAAATATAAAACTAAATTGAATGAGACAAGATGTTTAAAAATAGTAAACTCTAAGAAACAGTAGATGGTAAACGGATACTTGATTATATTTTAAAGTTTAGAAATCAATTTAAAGGATTGTAATGAACCTATGAACCGAATTTAAAAATAAGTCCTTCACAATCCGAGAGCAACTAAAATAAGATTATATTTCCTTTGAGGTGTTAGAAACATTCCTTCTTACCATCAAATAATAGGAACCGATTACGCTTTTTGAATGAATTACAATTAGTTCATAATATCCTGTGTATTCGAGTTGATATTAACTTTTTGTATTAAAAACTACTCTTAAATTTATTTAAAATTTGTAATATTTATATTAAATTGTATGTTTTTTATGTTCTTCTATAATAATATGCCCGCTTTACCACCCACATAATAGGGGTGCTTTTAAAAACTCTTTTAAAAACAAACCAAAAAAAAATTCAAATTTTTTTGCATACTTTTAGGATACCATAGAATAAAAAATAGGATATAAAAAGGGTTAAAATATTTTCAAATTATATAAATGTATCTGTATATAAAAAATAATAGAAACGATTTGAAAAGATACAAGAAAAATATATATTTTGGCAAAAAATTCAAATATTCCTTTTTTTAATTGCCATTTTACATGTATTATTTGTGTCTCTGTTTTTGGCAACATGTTATTTTTGTAAAAAAAAATATTTTTCTGCTTTTTGATTTTACTATACTTAAGTCAATTTTAAATGTTTCCATATTACTAATTTTCTTTCTGGTTTTTTTGTATCTTAAGTACATATGTATGTAAGTTTTTGTTTTTTTTTTTTTTAAATTTATTTTATTTTAAATATTTTTAATAAAGACAATAAAAATAATTATTTTGTTTTTCTTATTTTCCTTTTTTTTTGGCATTAACACAATATTAATATAAAAGCCAATATTGTGTTTAAGGAAAAACAATTTTCCTGAAAAATCTTTTTTTTGCATATATTTCTCTATTATGTATAGCAATTTATATATATATGTGTTGTGTATGCATGTGTTGTGAATTGTTATTTATGTTGTTGAAATAATTTGTTTTGTTGTAGAATTAAATTAACATTAAATGAAAATTAAATTCAATTTTGTAAGAATCAGAATGTCATTAAAATAATATAGAATAAAATGGTAAATGTTAATTTGTTTTGGCTTTTATATTCTTAAAACTTTTCAAATACTTTTAAAAAATTTAAAATACTTTAAAATACTTTTTGCTCTTTGAAATCTGTAACATCAGTTGGAAAAATTAAGTTCAATTTTCATTTGTATGTGTACGCTGTAAAGCCACTCATTAAAACTGTGCAGTGTCTCTTTAAGTAGCGTGCTTTTGGTAGGAAAGAACCTGTGATACAAAAGTACAGTTTGGTTAAAAGGATGGGGTTATGGAAGGAGCTTAGGATTATGAGGGTTAGAGAAAAATTGGAGGGATATTAAGGAGAAAGATGTTGATATCCTTCTTAAATTTAATTGTGTACGACTTACCATTTTAACAATTCCAGTTGCACTCCTTCTTTCGCGTTGGAAAACTTTGAGTGGAGGCATTAATTGTTTTATTTCTTTGCAACAGGTGTTTATTCCTACTAGGTATCAGTAAAATAGAAAAAGGGTTAGTGACCAGACTCTGTACCTATGGTTAAGTGAAATGGGCGTTAAAGTAGCATTGGGATACTTTATAAGATAAATTAAAAATCAAGATATTAATTAACTGCTCTGATGTTTACACAACAGAAGTTCATATGATTAAATTAATAATGTAGAAAAGGAATCTCAAATTTAATAGATTACCAATTTTTAATTACAATCAAATAAAAAATAAATTAATTAATTAAACAACAATTGCTTAAAATGCAAAATAAACTAATTATTAAAATTTATTCGTCTAAAAATATGCAATTAAAATGTTTATTATATAATACATAAATAAATTTGATTATTTAAAAAATGTTTTAAAATATTATTTTTCCAATCCGTATGTACGTAAATTTGTATGATAAATATTCATTAAATTCAATAAAAAAATTAAATTAAAATTGAATTTAATCTCTTATTATAATATAGTCTTTTATTATCTTTTTGTATAGAACATAATAAAAGATATATAAAATTTATTTATTATATTATTAATATTGACTTATATCTTATTTTCTTATATGCACATTTCATACAAAATAACATAAACAAATGGTTGAAAAGAAATTAAACACATACATTTTACATAACGATAAGAGTATTAATATATTTTCACAGATAAATTGTATACATTATATATACATATATTTAATAAAATATGTGGCATTTAAAATGCATACATTGTAATCAATATGCAATATCTCTCAGATACTATTTTGAATTATAATATGTGATAAATATTCTTTATTGCATTTTATATTATTGAATTTAAATTTTTTTTAATAAAAGTCTTATTACTTTCAAATAAAATTATTAATATTTTATATATAATTATTATTTTTAATTATTTCAAACAAAAGAAAATTTTTAAATGAAATAAATATTGAAATATCTAATAGATAGTTTAATAATGAATCTATTAGATTTAAATAAATTTCAGATCACAAAACCCTATAAAGGCTTGTCTAATATTATTTTAACAAAAGATGCATTTGTAACAGATTTTATGCAAATTTGAAATAAATATCTGTTAGAATTTTTTAATATTGTATGTAGGGATAAGTTATGCAATAGAAATGAATCAATGAAAGAATATCAGATTCTTATTTCAGTATATTGCAAATTGAAAGTTTTAATTAATATTTAATATTATGATATCTTTTATCTGTAATGAAAACTGAAATATTGAATTCATAAGTAAGAAACTACCAAAGAAATTGTACTATAAATCCATGGTAATATAATATATAAGAATTTATTTTAATAAATTTTATATTTTATTTCAAATTAAATTTATATTATTCAATATTAATAAAAATTATTAAATCATATTCGCATTCAAACAATTCCTTATAAATTTAATTTTGTTAAACCACATGTGAATTCGATTTAATTTCATTTAAAAGGTGCACAATTTGGGCAACACTTTTAAAACTATCTTCTTGAATATTTGAAAGGGTGCATAATATTTTAGTTCTGTTTTTTTTTATTATTTATTATTTATTGGAAAACGCATTTTCTAGGGAAAACTTTCCCATAAGGAAAAACCTATATTTAAATATAAATTTTCTCTTTCAAACTATAAGGTTTCTTTAAAGAACTTTTTTTTTTAATATTTTCTTATAACGAACCTCTTTTTTTCCAATTTATAAGTATTTCAGGATATCTTAAGTTTAGTTTTACCGGAAATACTTTGGACATTTTTTCTTGAAGTTGAAATATTAAAAATTTTCACTTTCAACCTTTCTATACGAAAAAAAATATTTTTTTAAATTCAACATACATCCTTCTCAACTAATACTAGAAAGGGATGAATATTAAATTAAGGAAATTGAAATAAAGGTAGATTTTCCGGGATATTTTTTTAAAAAAGAATTATTTCAAAATTTTTTAATATGACCATCCATTATAAATTATGAAAATAAAAATAAAATAACTTTATTTTGTGATATAGATTTGACATTTATTTTTAAAGTTTATGATAACTTTTTTTTTATATCAATCTTAATTTTGGATTGCTCTTAATTTTGAATAGTTGAATTTTTAAATTTATTTTTTTTTTTTAATTAAGATTGATTTAATCAAATTGTCCAAAAGTTTTTAAGGATTTTTTATAAAGTATTTGAAGTATTTGTTTATTTATAATCGCCTACAACAGACAATGAGATAAAGAGTGGTTCAGCTCTTCCTTTTGAGGTAAGGCAGGTATATTTATTTTATATTATGATATAAACTACTATGAGCCCAAGATCTTTCAATTGTCGAATTTATTTGAAGTAAAAATGTTCAAGGAATGAATTAAATGGTCTTGGAATGAAGTGGAAATTCGTTTTGAAATCTTAAATCTTATATTCAAAAGTTTTATAAATTTTTTTACGTATATAATTTTAGAATCTGCAACATAATAATAACATAAACGAATTTTAGCACCCCGCCAATTTAATAAATCACGTAAACACGTAGAGTGAAATACACTAACACACTTATCACTCAGAGAAATGAATTGATCTCCCAAAAAAACAAAATACAAACTAAATATATCTTAAATCCTTCCCATTTAACTTGTTACTTTTCTTAAAAATATCTTAACAGTGTCTGCATATTAAATTTGGTATTTGTATAAAAAAAAACTCTAAAAAGTATACATAAGTATATAAATATATAAGAAAATGAAATTGTATTATATAGTTGGGTTTTTTAAATTTCGTGATTTTTCACAGATTTTCCTTTTCGTTTTTTTATTTAATTTTACATGATTTTAAACGTTTCAAAAGAATTGGGAATTTAAAAAGTTAATCAGGGAATCTCGTAACAACTAAACCCCTGCCCCTTCTTCCTATTTTTTCAATATTGTTATTATTATTGCTTTGTTATATGTATATACATATATTTTATATATTAAAATACACAAAAATAATGAATATGCAATACTTGCTAAATAAAAATCACAAATCCTTGATATCCTTTCCAGAATGAAAAGAAAATTACTTACAAGGATTCCCATTTCCAAATACATTTAAAATAAAAATAAGTGAAATGAAATTGTCAACGTATGGAAACGTAAAAAAAAAAAACTATTATAAAAACGAAAAAACAAGCGTAATATTTACTTTTGCTTTCCGAGTAGGTATATACTCAAAAACATAAACAAATTTTTTTTTACATTTTTTTTTTAAATGTAATTTTTACCGTTATTATAATAAGAGTATCAATTACTTTAGATGTATATAAAGTATCTTTTAGTTGTGTTTTAAGAGTTAGACACTGATACTATAGAATTTGAGTACTAAAATTTTCCCATCAAGGGGGGTTGTAGTAGTACACATCGAAATGGATTTCCCTAATTCAAGACTAAACTTCAAAAACTTTTTCAAAATTGTCAAACACAAATTATAAACTAAAGGAACTATTCTTAATGCTAAAGATTAATTTTACAGTTAATATTAAATCTTACTAATTACCAAACCCCAATTAATTAAATATTCTTC
This sequence comes from Dolichopus griseipennis, assembly GCA_963082915.1. NCBI lineage: Eukaryota > Metazoa > Arthropoda > Insecta > Diptera > Dolichopodidae > Dolichopus > Dolichopus griseipennis. Next base: position 2,741,535 of record OY720444.1, read on the forward strand.
AAATAAACAGATTATTAACATAACGTAGTCTCATCGAATTAAATAAATTAAATTCTAATATTATGACAGTGCTGCCAAACTTCGAAGAAGTCAAATCATATAAATACACCTTTAATTTCTAAATTCGGATGAAATTAATATAAAAACGAACTGTTCACATAATATTCTAAACAATGTTTTATTTAAATATACTCTATACAATATAAATAACGTTTATAAATTTAAATGTATATATATATACATATACATAAGTACGAGTGTACCATAATATTTATATTTATTTGCATGTTTTGATAAAAAAATACAATTTTTTTTATTTTTTTACCAATTTAACTTCCATCAGACTTTTTATATCCCTCTTTCCTTTTTCCACCCCATTTCCCTTTTCAAACTCCAACCCCTTGTTTTTCCCCACGTTTTTGTATACCATTTTTTCTCAATGTTATAAAAATTGTTATGTAATATTTGTTCGTGTAAAAAAAAAAACCGTATTTGTTTGTAGATATTTTGTTGTTTTGTTTTTTTTTTTTATTTTTTATCCATTGTTGTTACTTCAATTACAAAATAAATATTGTTTTCACCTGTGTACTGATAAGTATTACATGCCATCACCTCCATGGTACTAAACTTTTAAATTTTAACCTTATATACAAAGAATTTTCTTTCCTTACTTTATGGAAATCATGCATTGCTGTATTTTTAGTTTATTTCTTCAAAGAACTCTAACTTCACTTGTTTAAAAACTTTCTTTACTAAAGTTATTTCTGAGTCTTGGGATCAAATCTTTGAAACTTTTAAGTTATTAAAAGGTAGTTAGTTTATAGGTCAAGATTTTATTTTTAAACTTGGAACTTAAAGTAATTTGAATATTAGGGATTTCAACACGTGTCTATATTTTGTAGTAAAAAATAATTTCATTTCAAAATGATTAGAATTTCAGTTTTATAATTAAAAATTAAGGGGTATTTCTATAATCCGAATTTGAAACCCTGTAATGAACGTAAATGAATCGTAGTATTTAAACCCACGTAAGAACCCAAGTTATGCCATTGTAATCTTAAACAGTTAATATTTAAATAATAATTGCAATATATACCATGACGACCACGCTAGGTTCAATGGAAAATTATAATTAGAGGTATTTCAAGAAAAAATTTGACAAAATTCGAAACTTAGCGTTTAATTAAATAACCAGTTCTCCAAAATTCAAAAAATTTTATTTGCCACTACCATTTCTTACAAAGATTTAATCTAATATTCATTATGAGATACGAATTTTAAAGTCAAAATGTTTATGTTCAAAAATTTTAATCGGGGGTTTGTATCAAAACAATTTTGACTAAATTCGAAACTCTGTAATGAATGGAATAATTCGCTACTGGGAATCCAAATAAATCTATACTACCGCTGTACTCGAAATCAGATAATAATTATACGTGGATTACAAAATAATTAGTAAAAGGACCTAGACTTTACGTTCAAAATAAAAATCAGGGGTTTTTCTCAAAAAAATTTGACCAAGTTCGAGACTCTGTAATGAATCGGATAATTCGCTGCTAGAAACATATATAAATTTGTTCTACCACTGTACTCCTGTAGACCTTAAGTTCAAAAACTTAATCAAGGGTAATTAAAAAATATTATTAGTATATAATTTTTATTTTACCATTTTGTTTTTTAGTTTATTAAAAATTTTTTCAAAATTGAATGTGGAAATTTATTTTAAAAAATTTAAATTGTAAACTAACAGAATGACATTTTATTTTTTATTATTATTTCAAATATGTACAAAACTCTTCACTTTTTTTTTTTTTTTGAAAAATTTCACTGTTTAAACATTTAAACACAAATAAAATTCAACGTTTTCAACATTTTTAAACAACTTTTCCTTTATAAAATATAAAAAAAAAGCAATAATCAAATATTTGTTTTTTAAGGAAAAACAAAAAAAAAAACATAAAATACAGAAGCGTTTGAATACATACAAAGTAAAGAATTTTTCTTTCCTATATTTAAAAGTAAAAAAAAAATAAAAACTAGAATATGAAATTAAATTCAATAGACTTAAAATTCAGGTATTTCTCATTTCTTATTTAGAAATTCTTTTATTAGAATCCATTACAAATTGAAATTTATTCTAACTCTCATGTAATTGCAAAATGTATAAAATTAGTTTAAAAACAAAATATGTAGCTTTTCATTCAATTTGATTGCGTCCAGTTAAACAAGGAAGTTTTTGGGAATCAACAATTTAAAAAAAACTCGAAAATAAATGAAATATAAAACAGGGCTTAATTGCCAACTAATTTAAGTCATGCAGCTATTCGCATAAGTATAAATAGAGTGGTATAGCCACCTTGAACAAGAATTAATATTTAAAGGATTGAATTAATATGAAAACTGGAAGATTACAATTGATTTCTTGAGCCTGATACTTTAATACAATAGTATCTTGGATTCAATATATTATATATAAAATTGTGTATCACTTGAAAGCAATTTATACTTGGATTTTAATGAAATTAATACTATAATACGTTTTGAAACTAATAAATGATCAAGATCACTTGAAAGTAGTAGGCACTCGATATCTTTCTTCAACCTGGTTTGTATTTAATAGTACTTTTGACTTTAAAACTTTGAATTCGATATTACAGTAATTAAGTTACTGATAGTTGGTAGTTGAATTGATTACAGTTGTTAACAAAACCAGATAATTCTGGGGCTCGAAACCAAAACGCAACCTTCTAAACAAAAAGAAATGTGTGCGTAAATTGCGAAAGAATTACAAATAAAGTCGGGCTGTATCCTTGAAAAGTCTATTTCCGTTACATATTTATCGTATTTTTTCGCCTATGCCACTTTCTTATTTTTATTAGTGCTAAAGTGGACTAACCCTTGTGATTTTTTTTTAAATGTTTTTTTTGTGGGTTAGGCCACTTTGGTTCTGAACCTCCTCTTAAGGTCTGTAATACAATTTAGATTAAAATTTAATTGTGTTCAAACAAAAAATTACACTAAAATAAGTAGGTACTATAGAAATTAAAGGGGAACATGGAATCTTACGACGAGACATGTGTCGTACTAAATCCTTAAGGATCCTAAACTTGTTGATCTCAATTAATTATTAGAAGAAAACCAATGCAGAAATTTAATCACAATGTTAAGAGATTGTTCTATAATTATAATCACTAATTTTCCAGCAATGATTCAACAATTCATTCAACAAACCATAATTATTACTAAATAAGATATCATAGCGGACAATGGGTTAAATATAAGAAGCATCTGGCTTGCGTTTAATCTGGTTTAACTTAGTAAAGAAACAAAATCCGAAGACAGTTTTAGTTAGGCATATCTAGAATTTGATTCTTTAAATTGCATACATTTGTTGAAAGATGACATTTTCAAAAGATAAACATTTTTAGACATTTTTAATAGATCATTGCCTAGAAGAGCCGCAATTTATACATTACTTAGTTATATACATTAGTATTAGTATAAAACACAGAACCTTCAGCCAAAGAAACAACAAATCAGATAAAAGTTTCATATGAAAGAATTTGAGGCAAAATGTATAAAAGAAATCTAAAAATTTTTAAATACTGGAAAATTTTTAAAATTTTAAGAAAAGCATATTTTAAAACAACATTTTCTGTAAAGTAATATTAATTTAAATTTTTTTTTTTTTGAATTTTTAAATTTTTGACTTCTATTAAGTTTCTAACCAAATTTTTTTTTAAATTTTTCATACCAAATCCGTTTTTTTTTTTTTTTTTTTTTGAAAAAATATCAACTAAGGAATATAAAAATCACCATTTTATTATTTGTTTTGTATTTGTTATAGAAAAAAAAAATTTTCTTTTCATTTTTTTGTTATTTTTCATTTTTTTTTTTGTACAGGTACAGGATTTCTTTTTTTTTTTTTAAAAATACATACCTTTATTTTTAAATTTTATATAACTGTTATTGTTACAATCATAGAAATTCCTTCCTTTTCCATTCTAGGTTTTCATTTTCATTTTCTATTTCTATATTTTTTTATTTTGATTTTTTTTTACTTTTTTTTTTTGTTTTTAATTTTTAATCTTGCGTTTTGTTTTTTTTTTACCTTGTTCCTCCCTTGAATTTATTCCCTATTTTCTTTTTTTTTTGTATTTTATTTATAGGTAAAATTGTGTATAGGGAAGTTTCAAAAGTTAAAAAAAATTTTCATTTGTTTTTTTTTTTGGAACCGAAAATGAAAAAAAAAAAAATTAAAAGTAGAAAAAACAAACGGAATGAATACAAAAATGAAAAGGGAATAGAAAATTTTTGAAAAAAAGAAAAAAGAAAAATTCAAATGAATTTTAATAAAAAAAAGATATTTATAAAATAATAAAAAATCAATGAAAGTACCGGAAAATTCTTTTTTTTTTTTGTTTTTTTATTTTATTTATAAAAAGAAAATATTTAAACGTTATACAATAGTTTTCCACACTTTTTTTTTTCTTAATCTTTATTCTATATTTTGATCTTTTATATTATTATTATATTTTTCTATTTTTCCGTTATTTTTAAACAAAGTTTTTGTTGTTGTTGTTGTATTCTTTGTTTAAAATGGGGATCCTTTATTATTTTATTTTTTTTTTTTTTTGTATTTATCTTTAAGAATGATTTTCACTTTTATTCTCTTTATCCTTTTCAATAATTTTTTTTCTTTAAATTTACACTTTTTTTTTTAAATTTTCCTTTAATTTTCTTTTTATTTTTTGTACTTTTCCTTTTTTTTTTTTGTATCTATTATACAATTGAACAGTACATTACTTTACATTATTTTTATATTCATTCTATTTTGAAATTATTAATATGAAATAAATATATACATATATATATATATACATATTTAATATATACGTTTATTAAATATTTATAGAATGGTATCTATAGAGATATATTTGATTTGAATGATAGCAAAAAAAAAAAATGATAAAGGGAGGGGATAAAAGATTTACATAAAAAAAAAATAAGATAAAAAAAAGTATCTATAGATAAGTAATAATTTTAAATTGAATTTTCATTCAAAAATTTTTTTCTTTTATTTATATAATTACTTATTTATAATTTATTCTATTAATATAATTTTCACTTTATTATTTCCATTATTATTTTCACACTTATTACTTTTTAAATTTGGAAAAATTTTTTTTTAATTATATATTATGTACTAACTTTTAATAATAACTTTTAATAATAAATTATTTTTTTTTTTTTGATTAATTAAACTTCTTCAAAAAAAACAAAATTTTGTAATTTGCTATCTATTAATTATAAATATTTAGTAATTATTAACTTTATAATTTTCATTATTATCTTAATTATTATTTTTAAAATTTCTTTTTGTATTTAATTAAAAATTATTTAAATTATTATTATTTTTTACAAATTATTAGAATATTTTAATTTATTTTAATTTATTTATAAATAACTGTTAATATTTACATTTATATTATATATATATATATATGTATATAATATATTTATAATTAAGGTACTGTTAAAAAATTAGTTTTATTTGATTTATTTTAATTGCATTGATATTTTGTATTTTATATGTTTTGCGGTTGTTTTATTTAATATATATATATATAATTAGTTATTTAATAAAATATTTTATAATATATATGTATAATTATTTTATACCTTTAATTAACTCATTATTCAGAATTTAATTTAATTTATTTTGGTTTAAATAATGAAGTATTTTTGGTTTCAATTAACTGTCAAATGTCTATTTTGATAAATTTTCATAAGTGTGGGTTTTTTTTGGAAATATTTTGTTGGTTTATATTTACCGTTATTATATCTGTAAATAGAAAAAAAAAATTTAATTAATTTATTGTTTTATTAGTAAATATATATATATATATGATTTAATATATAAATTTAAATTAAATAATAATAAATTAGTAAATATTTATATTTATTATCTAGGATATGGTACTAAATTGAATGAAAATTAATTAAAATATATATACTTTTGATTAAATGCAATAATTTTTAATTTAAATTTTAAATTATTAAGTGATTTATTTTGTATTACAACTTTAGTGCTTTTGATTTTATAACAATTGTAACCAAAGTTTTTAACTCAACTAACTTAAATTACATATTTATATGGGATCTCAATGTTATAATCATGGAAATTCAAGTAAGTTTTCATTTGTAAAGAATGAATTCATAATAAAATTCTTGAGTTTTTAATAAATTAATTATATATGTGTGTAAAGATTGTAAATTTTAATGGAATACGATTTTATTAAAAGCTTTGATATTTTTTTTTCTATTCCTTTTCCACTCCTTTAAGGAGTATAGGGCATTCACCAAGTTTATTTTAAACTAGGCTTCAGTTTCTTTAATCATAATATTCACTAAGCCGTTGATTACTCGGCTGTAGCTGTTGTATAAGGTTATGAAATATGAATGCACAAATGTTAACTTTGTGCGCCATCTATATTCTTACACAAGAATTAATTATATATTTTTAGTAAATCTTATTTTATATTACGATATAAATTATTACGATATAATTATACAATTTTACGATATTTTTTTATTAGATATGATCTGACCGGGGTTTGAATCCAACACCTTCCACATGAAAGGCGGCGTCTTTACCACTACGCCATTGGTCAGATAAAAGTTTTGATATAATATGTATTGTGTAAAATTTGTATTTCAAAATCTCAATTTAAATAATGAATACTTGTTGCTTCAATTCTAAATTCCTCTAAACATTTGTATCCGAAATCTTTACACAATTAGATGTGATTTTTATACATATTTTGAATTTATTTTAAATTTTTTTGCTATTATTATAATTTATTATTTTAATTTTTTTTAGAATTTATTTTAAAAACTCAAATGCTACTACAAAACCGTTATAAAACATAATGAAAATATTCAAATTGCGCACCGAGATTATAATTTAAGCATTCGTTAACTTCATTTTCTTTAAACTGAACTGTCATTTGTCAAAATTTCATATACACTTCAAATAGAATAAAAAGTGTTGCCGGTCATTAAAAATATATTATTCTGATGACATCTGGTGGTAAAAAAAGCAAGTAAATAAATAAATGTATTGAATAAAAAAAAAATTAAAAAAATTTTTAAATTCGAAATAAAAGAAACGGTTAGATACTTAAGTCTTATTTAAAGGATAAATTAAATGTTTTGTCTGATATTATAAAAATTAATAGATATTTTTTACAAATAAATTTTAATTTTTAGCTCGTGCATCTGAACTATTAAGAACATTCAACAATTTTTAGAAACAAAATATTAAATAAATTTTAACCTTTCAAAAATTCTCTTTAGAAAACAAATTTAAATTATAAAAAGATACAATTAAATTCATAATATTTTTTACAGCTTTAAAACTTTCTTTTTAAATTTTTTCTACCATAAAATTAAATTATCAAGATATTTTTCTATACAAATTATTTATTTTAATAAATTCTAAAAACTATATAGAACACGTGCAAATAATTTTATTTAAAAAAGGCAAAAAACTAGAAAATAAAATACAAAAAACAAAAAAACTTTTATATCAAATAATATTATTATTTAATAATATTAAAATTTCTAAAATAACATAATTAAGATATCTTTAAATAAAAAAAAAACTAAAAAACATAAAACAAAAAATTAACAAACTCTTTTAAATGAATTTATACAATTTAAATATAGGTATATGAGCATAGAAGTACCCAGTGCTGCAAAAGTTACTTTAAATGCTCAGTTTTTGTTAAAAATATGAACTTTTAATAAATTTCATTAAAACCTTCTCTATTAAATATTTAACCAAATCCAATTAACAAATCTTAGCTCTGGTTCGATTAAACATTTAATCGAATCCAATTAACAAATCTCAGGTCTGTCAAAAATTAAAATATATTCCGAATTTTAAGGACAACAAGTCAAATCAATTTTCAAATTCAATCAGTCTTCAAATTCAATATCTTTGTTTCCATAGTAACGAAATTTCTTTTGTTTGGAGTAAAATATTTTTGAAATATGAATGCAAAAAGCTAGGAGAAGCGAAACAACTATTCAAGTCTCGTACAAGTTTTAGAATTTTTTAAACAAAATTTAGTTCCATAAGTCCCATGTTAGAGTTTTTATGTATTTGTTTTTTTTTTTAAATACTGAAGACCTTCTTCTACCTGACACAAACATTTCTTTGAAATTTTACTAATCGGATATTTGGTATACAATGCTGCTACACTGTGTATAATGACAAGCATAATATGATACAAAGATTTTTATATGATACAAATAACTTTTAAAATACATAACATGTATTTATATATGTATATTTTCCGCTTTATAAAATTATAACAATTTTTTTTTTAATTCTTTACAAAGAATCTGAATTTAAATTCAAATAAAAAAAAAAGTATAACAGTATAATAAACTTTTTTTTTTTTGTAGAATAATATAAAAATTTTTATCTAAACAAACACGCATATTTTAAATATTTTCAACACAAATAAAATATCTAATATTAAAAAAAGGAAACTGGGAAAAAAATTTATTTCATATTAAATTATATTTTGTTGTTTTTGTTATTGTTTTTCCCATAATCCTTTTTAACATAATATTTTAAATACAAGCAATAGAATGACAATAGTTGATGACAAGCATACATAATATTAAAATAAAAAAAAAAAATAAAAATATACTTTTAAAAACTACAAATAATAAATAATAAAAATAATGAAAATAACTGTAAATGAAGTATTTTATAATGTCCTTTTTATATTTTTTTACTTTTTTTTCCAATTTATGAATATTTTTAAAATATAAATTTTTATTAGCGACAACTTTTTATTTTGAATTCTATATAATATGTTGTGTCTTATATGTAATTCTATGTCCTTTTCCCATGTCCTTTTTTTGTTGTTGTTATTATTATTTGTTATTGCCATAACATAACTCATTATATATATATATATATATATAAATATATACTACATAATATATTTCAATAGAAAATATATTATAATATAAGAATAACGATTATAAAAAATTACTCAAATTTCAAGTTGGTATTGAAGTTCAATACAACTTATACTTCAATATAACTTATAATATATTATATTAATGTTTTTTACCACCACTATTATACAATAACTATACAATTAAACCAATTATTATATTATACCACCCCTACTTTAAAACAAGTTAAAAAAAAAAGGACAACAAAAAAATGTTGTGCTCCCAAATCCCAATTTTTCGTTTTTTTCCCTCAGTTTAACCAATTTTTTTTTAAATGTATGTAAGTTAAAACATAAATATATCCCCAAATACTAATAAAAAAAAATATTTAATACTACTAAAATCATGTATACAATAAAAAAAAAACATTTTTTTCCTTGTGTAGGTCAAGAGCACAAAATAATATATATATGCCAAATAAAAAACTCAAATTAAAAAAAAATGCTCAAAAAAAAAATATAGTACAAGATAAAACCTAAAATAATTGAGTGAAATATAAGAAAAGGAGATAATACAAAAATGTTTCTCTGTTATTTTATCTGTTATTTTTGTCTGTTATAATTTCACTTGTTTTTTTAAAGTAATGTGAGTTTTTTTTTGAACATCTTTTTGTAATTTTTTTTTTTTAAGTAGGCAACAGACACACTCACTAGAGTATATAAATACATATCCATATATATATAAATAAATATATATATATATATACATAAAAATGTAAATAAGAATTTCTTATATTTTTTACGCATAGGTTAATATTTATAATATACATACATATTAATATTCTGATAAGAATGAAAATTCTGGAATTCAGGATTTTTTACAAAAAGAGAAAATGAGAGGAAAACAAACTGCACCCTTTTTTTAAAAACTTTTCTCTCTCCCTTGTGTTTTCCTTTTGTGTTGTACTCTTTTTTTTATATTATGTTAACATAAAAATTATTGAGGTGTTCTTTGTTCAATTTTTCGATTATATATAAATTTTATATCTATAAATTGTATATACATATACAATTAAAAACATGTATATATTATGTACAAACACCCACACAGGCATACTAGGATTCAATGTTGAAGAAAAAATTTAAATTTTAAAAAAAAAGTTTTAATTTCAAAAATTGTTAAAAGGTAAAAGGAATCATTTCATTTTGATAAGAAAATTGTAGAACTGTGAAAAAGATAGAGAGAGAGAGAGAGAGAGAGAAGAAGAGATAAGATAAAAAAGAGAATGAGAAAATAAAGGACAAATTAAAGGGATAATATTATTCTTTAGTGGAGCATATGTATGAGATAATTTTACTTTGATTACTACTAGGTATTATAATTTTTTTCATATTTTTGGGGCTCTTGTGAAGAGACCAGTCTTTTTGGGAAATTTGGGGTTTTTTTTAGTTTTTATTTTACTTTTTTTTACTTTAATATCGTATCAATATATTGAGAATTTTTCTTTTAGTTTTTTTGATGTACTTAAATACGGAACATTAAACCAGTGTTTTTTTTTGTAATATAATTGTTTGGGTAAAAAAATAAAAATTTTTATTTCATTGTAAACATGGTGGGGGTGGAGGAATTTAGGTTTCAATATTAATTTGTGAATATTATTGTACTGAAATATATTTAAAAAAAATGTTTTAAACATTATACGATTACATGTATTGCAAATTTTTATCTTTTAGTTTTTACTTAAACTATTAAAAACATTTATAGATTTTTATTCAGCACTTTATTTTATAAAATAATAATAATAGCAAAAACAAAAAAATGTTTTTCATTGACTAGTTGTTGTTGTTGTAATATTTTTCTTTTTGATTTTGAATGTTTTTCAGTTGTTTTTCAACATAAAAAAGATTTTATTTTGTGCTTTGTGAACCCCAAAAAAAAAAAAAAACGAAAATAAAAAATGGATTACGTAGGAGTCAAAAATTTACCCTTTTAATATTATTACGTTTTTTTCACACGTACATACATATATATATTTTGTTTATATGTAATATAATTCTTTTTTTTTGTTTTTTTTTTTTTACTTTGTTTTGGATCCATTTTATTTGTTTTGTATTTTATAGTAGTTTGGGGGTGTATCAATTTATATAATTAGTTTTTAGTGTCATTGGAAATTATTACAGAGTAAGTGTTTGAAAAAGTAGAAAAATATTAAAAATTGTTTCGTTTGATTATTCTTTTAAAAATATATATATATGTATACCTACATTTTTCGAATTCGGAAGGTTTTTAGGTGCGTGTTTAAGGATAAATGTAATTGGGTGTTTTTTTTTTTGGAATATATTGTAAATTTTTATCATATGGGATTTTTGAAAGGATATTAGTTTACTGTGAATATTAGTCTGTAGTATTTTTATAGTTTTATATATGTAAGAAACAATTTTGGAATAACAAAATTTAAATAAAGTAATAAAAATCAAATTAATTACAAAAATGAGACGTTCAGAGATTGAAATAAAAGATTTTTAATTCAAATAATGATTTCAATCCTTAATTTTAAATCATATCTTAAAATCATCACATAAAAAGTTATTTATAACCTAATTCCTAATATTTCAGTAACTGGAACTAAGCTAGAAAGGAAGAATATAATTATCACAAATCAAATAGTTTAAATTATATCTTATGGTAGTACTTGAAAAAACAACAACATGGACAAGCTTGATAATTTGAAATCAATTTCTATTTTTGATTTTATAAAATCGCTGAAAATTAAAAAAACGATTATAATCAATGTTAGGCGACGCAATATGTCCTACGTGGAAAGCAATTTAAAGTGTGATTTAATTGGGTTAAACTTTTTATGGAAAACTACAAAGCAAACGGGTGTATAGAAATTGTCATGACTGCACTTTACTGTGTTAAATTGGAGGAACCTAATAAATATGTGATAAGAGAATTCCATTAAGTACAACCATACCCAGACAGGAGTAGATTCAAATAATAGTATCAGGAAATATTAGATTCAAAAATGTAATTGAACAAATATCACAGGATCGCGAATATTCAAAAATGTATATACAGAAAACATAATTCCACAATCATGAAGTTAAGCATTTTTATTTCAGTACTTCTAAATTAATTCAAATATTTTATTTGCAAACCACTTTAAATTCTATATTCACTATTTCTAAACATCAACATTAAAAAAAATAATTTAATAATACTCCTAAAAGTATACCTGCAAATGTTAAAGAATAAAAACTGCTTTTTCATCTTTATGATTTAAAAGTTACATGGCGTAAGTTAAATTTACAAAAAAAAAAGAATAAAAAACGAGTTATCTTTTAAACAGTTTTTCATATATTATACACAATATTCTGAAAAGTAAATACATATATGTATATATATATATATATAAATTTTTCACTTTTTAGAAAAAAAATTTCTTTTGAAACAAATTTCAAAAAAAAAAAAATCAAAAAACAAAAGCAAAACGAAAAACATTTTTAAACCCAAAAAAAAAGAAAAACCAAAAAGAAAATTTGTAAGGACACTATTATAAGAATGGGTTATTCTTTTTCTTAAAACATGATTTATTTACTCATAATATAAACACATCTAGATATATGTAATATTTACGTGTATGCACCATTATTTCATCACAATTTACTGTTATAAATCACTAAAAAAAAAAAAAAAGCAGAATAAGAAAAAAAAAAATCCACTAAGGCTTTTAAAAGAAAATTCCAAAGCAACAGAATTTTTTATATATTATATGTTTTATTTCTGCTTTTATGTTAAACGGGAAAGTAAAGACACAATCCCAGTCATATAAATGGGAAACAATTCATATTATATATTTTTTTTTATATGCTTTCATGTCGTACGAAATATTTTATGAAATAAGACACAGTAAGGTGCAAATTGTTACATGTACTTCGAGTTTTTAAATCCAAATTTTTGAATCAACTGTTGTTACATATATAGATTGAATGCAATGAAAATATCTGGCCTAAACTTCTTCTTGTGTTATCAAAGGAACTTTCAAAATTCAAAATAACTTTCTAAAAGCGATCTTCCCTAAAGTTTTTAATAAGTTATACTAATTATTTCAATAATTTAGATTAAATTTCAATTTAGATCCTGTATTTCAAAAGTTATTCAAAAAAATTGAGAATGTTCACAGCATTTATTTTCACAGTGTATATTTTTAACACATATATAAGAGGTGTATGGTTATTTTTTTCTTTTTATTACGGTAAATTTATTTCAAAAAAAAATAAAGTTGATTTTTTTTTATCCCATGCGTAATACATTATGAAAAATTTGTCTTTGACTAGCCTCCAGTCAGAAAAAAAATAAAAACGAAAATTCTACCAACATAAGCGAATAAAAAACAAACAAAAAAAAGAATAAAAAAAAATTAAAACACAAAAATCAAAAAACAAAACAATTTTAATGCTTTTTCAAACAAAAAACATCATTTACATACATAAATTTCCGTTTATAATGCAGTGTTTGCAAATATTTTAAGAACAAATAAATTTAACAAAAATTGCATACTTTTAGGATGAAATTTTTAAAAACTTACTTATTCCTTTAGAAATAACCACTTTTTGGATTTTGAAAACATTTTCATAGATATAAAATGATATAATAAACACATATAAAGTATATATACATATTTTGTAATATTCAAAAAATTCTAAATATAAAAACTATTATTAAACATATTATAGAACTGAACAACTTTTTTTTTTTGTGTAATATGTCATACGTACACCTATTTTCATATATTATTATAGTATTTCTGTATATAGAAGAATTCAAAAACTAAATATATTTCTCTTTCTCTTTCTTTCACCTTTTGAGTGATTTATTATCTGGTTTTATTGTGCCTTTAAAGTTCGCCCATAATTCAAAAAAATAAAATAAGTTGAAAAGAAAAACTTTTCTAAAAACAGACAAAATAAAAACCATTTCCACGCATTATTTTATAAAGTAGAATTTTCATAATATATGCATATACAAACACATGTACGTTATACATATACATCTAAAGTTATAGAGTAAAGTTTTTAGATTTTCTTTTCAATTCTTGAGGAAAAGCGAAATAAATTTTCACAAAAGTCATGAAAACTTCAAAAAACTTTAAAAGAAAAATTTTTCAACATTTTTTAAAGATATTTTGTTTTTTTTATTTAATTTTTATTTTTAATTTTTTTTTTTTTTTTATTAAATTTAATTCGTTAAGAATTATTTTATTAAAGTGGAATTTTGCTTTTCTTCTGTCGCTTATTTTTGAATTTACTTACAATAAAAACAAAAAAAATAAAAACAACAAATAAAAAAAAATTTAACGAATGAATGAATAAAACCAAAAAATGTAATACAATATTATATATTAAAAAAAAAATAAAAAAATAACGAACAACAGATGGCACACTTAAATGACGGTCTCTGTTTTACTCATTAACTTAAAATTAAAGAAAATGAAATAGAAAAACCAAATGGAAAATAAGAAAAATTGAAAAGGAAAAAAAGGACAAATGGAAAATTAAACAAAAGAAAGAAAATTAAAAACAAAAAAAAATTAAACTTATATAGCAATGAAAAATCTTTTATTTAACTCAGCTGATGAGGATTAACTTAAGTAAAGTTAAATATACATATATAAAAAAAAAGAAAAGTTAAATATATATCATTAATATGGTATGATTTAAAGAAAATTTTCCGTTTTTTTAATTGTAAATATTTATAAAAAAAAATAATTAAAACAAAAGAAGTACAGTAATACTTTTACAAGCATAAAAGGCATTAACAAATCTAAAAAAAACAATGTTGCATAAACATAAAAGAGCGGAAATAAAATGAAAAACATACAAACAATTTCATTTTTTTAATCTTATTTTAGATTGGAACGATTCCTTACAAGATTGAATTCCGAAATAAATGTATATATTGATCATTCATACTACTTAGACCATTCGTAATTAATAGAATTTCGAATTTTTTACACAGTTCCTATGAATATTTCGATAACAGCTATTAATATTAACAGATGTTCAAATTTGGGAACTCGTGAGATAGTTCAAGCCCTTTCAGATAATGAATGCCTTATGCTCCAATTCATACAAATCTGTGTATATTTTCATTAAAAGGTTACATTAATATTTGTGTATTTGGTATCTGTGAGTTATAAGTATAAAATAAATTAATTTTAAAAAAATTGTTAGTTTTTTGGATATTTGAGGTTTTATTATGTTAACTTTTTTAATTGAAATGAGAACGGGGGCTGAATTAGTCGGAAAGCCACATAAAAGTTTTAAGTTCGAATCAAAAGAAAATTTAACAGATTTCAAATTCGGGAACTCGTGAGACAGTTTAAGTTCTTTTAGATAATGAATGCCTTATACTCCAATCCATACAAATCTAAATATATTTTCATTAAAAGGTTATACTTACTCCCTAAACCTTGTACAGTGAAGACATTAAATAAAAATTAAAAGCTCAAAGACGACTCTAGCATTTGGTTTATAGCAATTAAGTTAATCAATCTTTAATTGGCCCCTTTTTTAATATTTTTGAATTTTGTGTATATTAAACAAAGTATTAAGAAATTCGTGAATTATAATATACTCGTAATGACCAAAATCACTGTATGTTACATACTAAGAACAGTTGTTTTTACCTCACTTTTCTTTGATTTTGATATTTTAAATGAATCCTTAAATAGATGGAAACTTAAAAAACAAAAGGTAGGAGAAAATGAGATTTAAAAAAAATTACGGAAGCTTGCAGATTGTAATTACTTAATTCCTTTTAAGTAATTAATTAAAAATTTTATATTGAAAAGTACTCAAAAACGTTTCGGAAACGGAAATATACTTTCTTTTTATTTTTTTAATTTGATTCCTAATTCCGGATGATGTTGATTAATCAAGAACTGATGATTATTATTAGATTTTTGGATAAAGGCTGAGTTAAAAAAAAATATCTGAAATTATAGAACTGTATGATTCAAAATAATTATAGACTTGAGTTTAAATACAAAGTCCAAAAAATCTAACAAAATTTGTTTAACATTTAGGTTTAATATTAAATATTTTTCATATTTTTTTTTTTAATAATAATTTTTCAATTAACAATAGCCAGATTAATTTTTCAAAAAAAAAAAGAGAGAAATTGAAATGGGACCATAATTTTTGGCATTTTCCCAAATTTTCTTTTAATTTTCTCTGTGTTTTTTGTCCAGATTTTTTAAAATGAAAATTTCTTTAAAAAAAAATTAATATGAAATGCTTTGTTTAATTTCGTCTTTAAACATTTTTTTTTTTTTTGTATTTAAATTTTCTTCGACTTTTCATTTTCATTTTTCCAGTTTTTTTTTTTTTTTTGCATCATTTTGCACAACAATTCATTTATTTGTTGTGCAGCAAAAATATAAATCTGACAACTAATTAGCTTTTGAACTCTTTTTAATATTAAAAGTTTTTCTTTTAATTTCAGTTTTTCCTCTTTAAATTCAAAAAAAAAGAAAAAACAATAAAAGAAAAATCATTTCATGCACTAAGACAAAACAAAAGGAAAACAATGTCCGAAACTACTCATTATATTAAAAATTTAAATTAGCTTTTGTTTTTTTTTTTTTTTTTTGAAAAAATAAAACAAAGAAAAACAGGAAAACACAAATTTGAAAAAAAATTAAAATATTAGCTTTGGAAATAATTTCCTTGTTTTTTCTGTTTGTTTTTTTTTTTTAGATAGCAATAAAAGGAAAACGCCTTCAAGACTTTTAACATCAGCATAGTTATAAAGTATATATTTTTTTTTAATTGTGTTGTATTGTGGTTGTTCTTTTTATTTTCAACGCTTGTTTTTCTTTTCAAAATCATGCAATGAAAAATTTGTAGGAATCATAATACAGATTAGTAGTGGAAAATTCTTTTTGATTAGCTGCATTGTTTTAATTAAAAACGGGGGAAAATTTTTTTTGAAAAAATTATTTTAATTTTTCCAACATTATGAAAGGAAAAACTAAAGAAAAACAAATGATTTAATGCTGTACTGACCTAAAAGCTCCTTATAAAGAGTCTTATAATTTTTGAATTTGTCTTAGTTTTTAATGAAAAGAATTTTGTTTCATTTATTGAAGAAGGGTATTGTTTAGGAATTTATTCCTGGAAAATTGTATATTGTAGTGAATGAATAACTTTAATTAAATTAAAATTAAAAATCAAATTGGAATATAATTCTACTCATTCAGATGCAATGTATTGTATTTATTTAATGAGAAAAGTCGGTATACTAATAACTCTTTGAATTGAAATCCAATATACTTAAGGAACCTCGTTTTTGCAGGTTAAAAATATTTTAATACTTCAACTGCTGCCCTTTTCCTTCCAAAAGCTTCTTATAACTCAAATGATTTTTTTAAAATAACCCTAAGAACCTCAAAAGGCCATTTAACTTTCAAACTCCTAAAAAGGACTTTAATTAAAACTTTCTTTTGCAAATTATAACATTTCTATTGACAAATTTTCACTCATTCTTCCTCATCTGTTCTGCTCTAATCTCAGCTTGTTAATTCAGGATAATATTACAGCTAAATCTCAGCCATTTAATTTTTTTTTAAAGTGGCGTGTAAAAGTTTTCAAATTCCTTTCCAAATATATAAAAGGTCTAATTTCTGGTATGAAGTCTTCCCACTAATGAGTTTCTGAGTCGTATATAGTAATTTTCACCACACATGGATATCCTTCTATTCTGTCTTTGACAAGAACCTCGAACTGTAAACTCGCATTATACGACCCAAATATCCTATACTATACTTATTTTAATTTTTAAAAGTAGTTCTCTATTTCTAGACAGCCTCTGTAACCTCTTTTAAGGATTTACTAAATTAATATCACCGTAAGCAAAATCTGTCTCCTTTTTAATTAAATATATATATATATATTTAAAGTCTTAGTACCAGACCCAGATTTTTAAAAACAATAAATTTAACCGTCACAAGAACAATTAAAAATAAAAGCTTTTAACATTTTTCTAAAGTTAATTTTTTTTTATAAACAAATGTTTACATTGCCTAAAGAAATCATAAATCCCTTTTTTAAACTTAGATCTTTTTTTTTAAACTTAGATCCTTTTTTTCCCAAAAGGACTATTTACGTGATATGAAAAAAAAAACAGACCAAACTGAGTTTAAATTGAAACAAAAGGTAAACCTCTAAAATCCTTATCGTAATATTTATATTTTTTTTTTCTAATGAATACCGTATTTTCACCGTCTACTTCTTAATCGTCATTTCTTTTTTTTATAAACAAATGTTTACATTGCCTAAAGAAATCATAAATCCCTTTTTTAAACTTAGATCCTTTTTTTTAAACTTAGATCCTTTTTTTCCCAAAAGGACTATTTACGTGATATGAAAAAAAAAACAGACCAAACTGAGTTTAAATTGAAACAAAAGGTAAACCTCTAAAATCCTTATCGTAATATTTATATTTTTTTTTTCTAATGAATACCGTATTTTCACCGTCTACTTCTTAATCGTCATTTCTTTTTTTTTTAGTTTATTAAAGGTGTACAAAAGAATAATTTTGTTTAAAAAATATAAAAAAAGTGGAAAAAAATGGATAAAAGTGGAAATAAAAAACATTTTTTTGTTAGAAATTAAAAATCATAGTTAAACATAACACGACCTCATTAACTTTCGATAAAACGTTAAAAAAAAACAGTAACAAAATATTGGTAGAATAATAAAGAAAAAAAAATGGAGGAATAATTTTCATTGCAGTATTTTAACTCTTAACGTGTTTTTTTTTATTTATAAAGCTTTTTTTTTAATTTTTTATTTTTTTTTTGATTTGTTTGGATTGGCAAAAAAATTACTAAATCTTAAACCTTTCGTCAGGCACTTAATTTATTTTAATGGTTTTTTAGTATAAAAATGGGGAAAGCGAAAGTAGATTGTGTCAATTCTAAGATCCGGTAAATAATTTCAAATATACAACTTATAAGATTCCAGTTATATTAAAAAAATATATAAGTTGTATGGCAGCTCTTCTAACCTCCCGTTCAATCCCACTGCTATTGCTTCAATTTTTGAATAATAGTGTCACAAACGGAATCACAAATTTAGCATACCCTTAATCAATGTAGATATGATCTGAAAATGTTCAAATAAATATAATCTTGGGCGGTTAGCAACTAATAAAAGAACAAGCTAAAATTAGTAAATATTCAAAAATTATATTTATAATTTTGAGGAGGACAAGGTTCGACAACGGACTGTAGCGCCACAGAAAGAGAAGAATAATTTCCAGTTCTAAACAAAAAAAAATTATATACCCAATTTTCAGAATAATTAAAAACGACTCTTTTTAACCCTTAAGTACACAATTTGTAATATCCGTAGGAATGTTAACCTACACCACATACACGTAGAAAAATGACCATAAGTCTGAAGGCAAATTGTAGTTTTGAAGCAAATATGATGAGGCAACTTAAAATCTAAAATTGTAAGGGCTCTGAATTTCACAAATTTGAGACTTGTTTCGGATATGAACTTCATTTCCAAATATATTTACCAATCTTTAAAAAAAAAGTTATAAAAGACAGTCCAGGATCTTAGAATTAACCTCGAAACATTTGTCTTAAAAAACTATCTGCAGCTGTCTTTGTCCTTCGTTTCCAGTCTAATTAAAAAATTTTCAAGTACTTTGAGATTCGAGAAAAAAAAGAAGTTTCAAACATTTCTTATATTACTACTTATAGTACATGTTCCTACATTAAACAATTTTACCTTAAAATTTTTAACTTTTTTTATATATTCGAAAAATTTCCCAAAAAACAAACAAAAAACGTCAAAAGAAAAACAAATAAATAAAAACTTTTTCTTTTCTAAAATTTTCATTACGTTTTGATTAAAAATTTATCGCGTCCATTCTGTTTACAGCATTACATTGCTTTAATTTTATCCTGACATTTATTATACAAAGAAAGACAAAGAAACTATAAAAAAAAAAAGAAAAATTAAAAAAAAAAAATTGAAATAAAAATTACAAAGTCCAAAAATTTAATGTGGAAAATTTATTTTTGTAATTTTCTTCTTGCTATTGCGTCCATTTTCTTTTTTTTTGGTTTTTGCAAAGAAATCAAATTAAATTTTTTTAAAAGAAAATCAGTGAAAAAAAAACAGTTTAAGATCTATTGTGAATTAATATTTATTTTAAATGTATAGACATACGTCATACATACGTACAATACTTTGTTGCCCACTCATTTTCTTTGATAATTTTTTTTGTATATTGTTTTTTTAAGTTATTGTTATTCGATTTGAAGGACTTTGTTACATTACAATTATTAGATCTTCCAGTTGGAAAACTCTTAGTATTTGTTAGTTACAAAAGTTAAAGAAAAGTTTTCAAAAAAAAAAAAAAATAAGCCTAATTATAAATTTAAGTTAAATTTAATCAGTATTAATAATTAACGTGTCTTTTTAATTAATAGCAAGATAATGAAACTTTTTTGGAGAACTTATTGAATCTAACTCAGTGCCTTATATTGTCACTGCCTATTGATTCTAATTTGGTTATTCGAAACTTATATTTTCAACTTGGATTTTATAAGAGTTAAAGCTTTAATTATTTAAAACAAGAACGCAACTATGAGAGCAAAGGATAATATGCAAACACTTCAAATTTACTCGCACTATTAAAGGCTTTGCTTTTAGAGTTTTATAAACTCCTTCCATGTTAACATTTCATGATTTAATTTAAAGAAGTATTTTTGTAACTTAACTATGTATTTATTATATTAATCATAATTTTTTTATTTATTTTTTAAAGTATTATAACTTAAGTACACAACCATATTAACATTTTAAGCAATACAGACAAATTGTTTTTAAACTAAAAGTTTTTAATAAACAATAAATAAGAGTTTATTCCTAATCACCACAAAATATTAAAATTAAATACAAAATTATCACGACCTCAGAAAAATGATGTAACACATTTGTGAGTTTTTTTTAACCTAATTTAACTTAAAATTACTAAGTAACCGTTATTGGGTATCTAACAACCACTTTCATTCAATTTATATTCGTAAACAAAAATCTAGCCTAAAAGTATGCAATTTTGTAAATATTATAAATTTGTATTAGTAAATGGGAGATTAAATCCCTACAGTTGTAAATATAAAGAGAAAAAATAAATAAAAAGTAAATAAAAAAAATATTAGTGGTGTCCTATGCGCTGTGGTTCAATTGGTGGATTTGCAAAGCATATGACGCTTCAACTTGAAAAGTGGGAGTTAAAATGATAGATTTACTTCAACCGTTTTTAATTGTAACTAAAAACACTCAAAAAGTAATAATAATTAGTGATAAGTTATTTAATTTTTTTTTTTTTTATTTTTCCAGTTTTTATTTCTTTGTAATTTATAACTACAAAACTAATTTAATTAAAATCATAATAATAAAAACTATAATAAGAAAAACAAAAGTTTTTCAAAAAATTCTTTATAATCAGAAATTTTTATTAATAGTACAAAATTGTATATATATTCACTAGATATGTACATAAATCAACTCAGAAATCAACTTTTTGATAAAATTAATTAAATGAAAGATAATAATAATATTTTTGTGGTTTTCTTATATTTAAAAAATTTATTATTATACTTTCAAACAATCTTTTCTTAAGAAATTATTGAAAAAAAAAGAAAAACCTTCCCCAGTCTACAGTTTCAGTAAAATTATTTTATAAACTAATAAAATAGTTGCAAAAATACGGATCTATCGGAATATATAAGAAATATCATATCTTTGATTAAATTTCTTTTGTAATTTCTTTAAAAAATTTTAACTTTGTCAAGTCAATGAATAAAATTGAAAGCCAACCTTTAACAACCAAGTTTTTTAATAAATTAGAATCTGCTTTTACCCTTTTAAAGTAAATTCTGTACAAGTCAAGTATTTTTTAAAGCTTTTATTCATTTTTATTTACACAAAAATCATCCAAGTCTATTTAAAAAGAAAATGTTAAGTCAAAATTTAATCAATAAAATTATTTAATGAAATTTTTTAATTAAACTGCAACAGTAGCATTCATGTAAATTTGTATTTTTCCCCTTTTCGATACTAAAGAGTTTTTTGGAATTAAATAATCCCGAATGTATTCGATTGACTTCGATAATTCACAAAATTAATTAAAATTTTTTAATTTGATTAAAAGCAATGTACACAGTAACTGGGTAATTCCAATTTAAATAATTTAAAAGCCTTTGTACAACGATTATTGATTATCACTCAAACGCTATTACTGTATTTTACTACCCTCAAAAATAAAGAAAAGTCTTTGGTCATTCTATCACTTAAATTCAATCAAATCAATTGTACTTTTTTTTCCTAATAATTCAAACCAAATGAAAATACAAAACAATTCAATCGACTTTTATTAATGACATTTTAAAATCCTGAAATAACATCCTATAAAAACAAGCTTCCGGTTATTTCAATTTTTTTTTTTTTTTACATTTAATATCATATAAAAGAAAATATGTTTTTTTTTGGTTTTTCTTCAATTGTTTTGTTTTATTTTTTTATTTTTTTTTTTATTTATTTTGTTTTTTGACAGTAATTGATTTGTCAAACGGATATTTTTACAAGAGATTCCGAAAAAAAACAAAAAAAACTAATAAAAAATTCAATGAAAATGGAAAATATATTTTATATTTTCCAAATCTTGAAAAAGAAATTTGTTTTTTTTTTTATAGTTGATCCTATCAACTTCACTTTAAAATCTTTTAAAGCTACCAGATCGATTGGACCATTTAATTTGATTTTATAATTTGAAATTACATATATAGAAGGTCTAGAGTATTACTCATGTTAAATATTGTATAAGTTTTCCCCTTTTATTTTTGATTAATAGCTAGCGTAAAAGTCCGGCTTAAAAAGTGGAGGAAAACTCTAAAATTCCATTGAAAGATGTACGAAATCCGCAAAATACACTATAAAAATATGTTTAATTTGAAAAAAATAAAAATTGATACATTTAACAGTCTTTTATTTTGATTTGACATTTAACATTAACATTTTCTTAAAATTTTCGAATTATTTTGAATAAAAACACAACAACAAAATTGATTATTAGAAAAAGGAGATTGTGAGAGAATTTGACTTAAGAATGATGAGTTTATTTTATGACTTTTGACTTAAGACTCTTAAGAGTAATTAACATTTAATGAGAATTGAGATGACATTAACAGATTGAAGTGCATTTATAATTAGGTGATAGTTGTAAATTGAGTTAGTTTATGTTAAGAAGCGGTGCGGTTCGGTAAGTTTTGGTTTCGAGAATAACAAAATTAAGTGAGAGTAATGTTAAATTTTTATATTTTATGTTTACATATTTACATATTTTTTTTTCAAATTTTTTTTATATTTTTAATTGAAATTTTAAAATTAATTTTAACTCTTAAATTTATCAAATATTATTATTTTAAATATAATTAAATCATATAAAAAAATTCAATTCAGTACAGACGATTGTAAATAAAAACAGACACTAATATAAATGTGGGGGCCTCGGTGGTGCAGTGGGTAAGCATTTGGCTTATTAACCGAGGGGGTCCGGGTACGATTCCCGGTCAGGTCATACAATATTTAATTAAAAACAAAAATTATTGAAAAATAATTTTTCTTTACGAATCCCCATGGTGACCAAATATAATATAAATATACAGATATATAATATAAACAAAATAAATAATATAGTAGTTATAAATAAATAGAAAGTATTTAATGAGGGGTGCACAACGGGCCGCAAGGCCTAGGTGTAAGGGAGACTTGCTTTCCCCCCGTCTAAACAACAACAACAACAATATAAATGTGAATGTGTGTGTGTGTATTGTTTTTTGATTTTATTTTTATAATATGATTAAATTGGTCAAATTATTTTTTATGTAACTTAATTTTCATTAGTTTATTAATTAATAATTTAATTTTCAGTAATTTATTAATTTTTGAATTAATTTTCATTAATTTATTAATTAATAATTTAATTTTGTGTGTTTATGTGTTTTGTAATTAATTTCTATTAGCATAGCTTCAATCATTAAATGATGGATTCCAATTAAGGTATGTTTCTAAATGTTTATATTCACAAAATAGTATTTTATGATATAATTAATTAAACTGCAAGCTTGATTTAAATAATTATATATTATTTAATTACTTCTTTTGATTTAATTTCTTTTTTTTTATCTTTTCAGGTTAGTTATATTTTATATTAAAGTTTTTATATAGAGCTTAATTCTACTCTATATTTAAAACTTACATTTTTATTTAATTAATTAATTTAATATATTGAATATAAAAAACTATTTGGATAACAAATTTTGATCGGGATTTCAACACTGAATTTATAAGGTAAAAAACAAATAATTTATATTTTATTATTTTGTCATCTAATTTATTCTTTATATTTTTTACAAAATTATTTAATTAATCTTTATTTCGTTTTTTGATTTACAGGTAAGTGAAGCATGTTTAATATTTCTTTTTAATTTTGGAAATTTATAATTCAAATATTGGGAATTGAATTTGCAAAATAATACATTAAATGTGGGTAAGTAAGTTGTATTTTTAAACTAAAAGATAATTTTCCTTACGGGAACTGATATTAATGCTCCAAGGAAGAATTTTCTGATTTTAAGTAAGCACTTTTTAATTATTCAATAAAGTCGGGTCATAAAATTGGAATAACTTTAAATTCAAGTAAATATTTTCTATGACTTCTTTTAAACTCACAATGTATTATTTCATTCTTAAAACAACGATAATTTTTCTCAAAAATTTCATATTTTTAATTTAAATGTCATTGAATCCTGAAAATTTTTATTAAAAAATATTTTCTTTATTAATTTTTGTTTGGCCTCTATTTTTAATTTAACTTTTTATTTTTCCTAAACAATTATTTTTAAAAAAAGAAAGAAGGCAAAAAAATGTAATTTATAAATGGAACATCATTAATTTAATTGTTGCTTAAAATTCTGCTGATGGTTACTGCAAAAAAAAAAACAGAAAATTATGAAACACTCAAAACATTAAATTTAAGTACTAGTAAAAGAAAAAAATTAATTTTGCAAAATACAATTTAACTTGCTTCCCAACCACACCTCTTAAGAAAATTATTCTTCTTAACTCAAACTACCATAAAAATGACCCTCTATAATTTGAATATTTTTTTTCCATTTTTGTTTTTATGTTAAACATAATAATTCTAAGATTTATTATAATAATAACAAGT
Organism: Dolichopus griseipennis; assembly: GCA_963082915.1. Classification (NCBI taxonomy): domain Eukaryota; kingdom Metazoa; phylum Arthropoda; class Insecta; order Diptera; family Dolichopodidae; genus Dolichopus; species Dolichopus griseipennis. The sequence goes on from OY720444.1 coordinate 2,766,837, forward strand.
GACTTATCTACTTAGATTTAGTTATAGAAACTTTTGAGATAATTTCTAACAATATTTAAAATCTGTACTCTGAATACAGTGTTTTTTAATAATTTCCCTCGTTTGGTTTATTATAACGATTTATATGAGTATTTTCATTGTAATAAAAGTAATGTTAACCGATGGAACTGGTCCGAGTCTGCCTTAAATTCCACACTAATTTTCAAATAATAATAAAAGTATTATATTCAAGTACTTAGTTATTATCTTTAATCCGCATTCATAACTGAAATTAAATTGCAGGGAACTGTGCTTGATTACTAATTACTTATCTGTGCTTAAATTAAAGTCTAACATATTCAATAGATGACGCTACATAATTTATAACTTAAATTTTCTGTAGTAAAATTGGATTTCACAATATTTTAGAACTCAATTTGTAATTTAAAATAAGCTGTCAGCCTAGTTTAATGCAATATTGTTTTAAATAAAAAAAAATTAGCCTAAAAATATGCAAAATTCATTAAATTTTTTTTTTTTAATGGAACACATTTTCTGAATTCGTTATAATTTTATTGAAAATTGAACGAATTTAGAAAGAGACAAAATAATCAATTTAGAGAGGGGAAAGGTAAAATAAATTTGATTCAATACAATTTACTTAAGTAATAAAATTCAAATATCTGTGCATGGTAACTTGAAAAAATTATTTTAAAAATCTATTATTAAATTATCAAATTATAATTATACAACAATTTTATCTAAATGAAATGAATTTATAACGAATCGATGTTTCCGTAATTCAAGATAATTTTGATAATGTAATCTTTAAAGTTCTGATACACTTACCTGTTTTTCTAAACCTATCTATTAATTTCCAAATTTCAAAAGAACTCATATCCTTTAAACTCATTCCCTCTTTTCATCATTTTAAATATTTACAAAGCAAAATTGTTTATTTCTTTGTTAGATTATCCATTTCCGGTTTCCTTTCAAATATTTAATTTACCTTTGGTTTGACTCAGTTTCAGTTAGTCGGCATAAATTCTTTAATATTTTGTAACTGACATAAATGATAAAAAAAAAACATCAGAAAAACATATAATAAATGAATGATGTTGAGAAAAAGTTTAAATAATTTTTTTTATTTTTAATTTTTGGAAAAATGTGAAAAACACTTTTCTTCTTGTATCTTACAGTAAAATTTTATTTTTATTATTTTTATTAAATTGAAAAAACGACTTAACTATTAGATAAGGAGTAGGAAATGTAATACCTTAGAAGGTAAGAATCACAAAATACAAAACACTTATATAAAAAATGAACTTGAAATGAATATTACAAGTGATCTTACATAAAGACCTATTATAAATTTTAATTTCAACAAAAAGTTGATGACTGCTGTACTGCTGTACTGTTTATTATTAATGATGTTCATTTGTAACTCCAACAGTTTTTATACAATTATTTTTCACAAAAAAAATGTATTTTAATTTAATTCAAAAAAAATCATGAAAATTAAAAATTTTCAAAAAAAGGTGGGGTACAAGTGGGGTAAAAGTTAAAAATTTAATAGAAAACGCTTTTTATAAATATTTACAAAAAAAAAAATACAAGCAAAACTATTTAAATAATTTTACGCTTAAATAATTTATTTTAAAAAAAGTAACTAGCATTAAGTACTTAAGATATTTTTCCAAGGATATATGATCTTTGTTTGTTTTTTGCAACAGAATTTATGTTTGTATGTGGTAATTTAAAATTTTTATTTTAAAAGAAATAATAGTTGCATTTATAACTTTTTAATATTCAATGGTTTGAGCTTGTTAAGAGTTCAGAGGCAGCTTCTGTGGGGACTACTTGATATAACGCTTTTGGAAAATTGAAATCAAAGAAACGAACTGAAACTACATAATAATATCTAACAAACAGATTTTAAAGCATTTTACTTTCTTAGATTAGTAATCCAAGGATGGTCCTTGGGGTGGATTTTAAAGTAGTAGGTAGTTCTCAAATTCTGAACATGGCAGTTCTTAAAATAACTTATAAATAATATTAAAATTTATAAATTTAAAATATAAGACACAAGATGTTATAAGTTAGAAAAGTAACTCTTAAAAGATAAAAATTGGATCTTATATACTTTTCAATATGCAATTTAAAAAATTCTTTAAGAATTGATTAGTTTTATCAGGGAAATCAGATTTTTCTATTAAACCTGCAGATCCTTCAATAAAATCCTTATTATTATAAAAATTTTTACTTAAATTTAAGGGCAATATTCAAGAATATAAAATTTCAAGAATATAAAGAAATTTTTTTTTATCAAATATATTTCTTAATAAAAAACAATTTTCCTCAAAGAAAAACTTCTAAAGAAAAGAGAATTTTTCAAATGAATTTTCCAACTAAAAATTGAGAACCATCCATGATTGGAATAAATGTTAACAAGTGGATTCTAAATATACTTAAATTTGACAAGAATTCTGTATAAGTAATTTAGATTATATGTAACAAATCATCAATTTATTTTATATATATATATGTATATGTGTACATACGAGTATATGTATTTCTATATGTATTAATAATGTACAAAATAATGGAAACTAAAATCTATTTTTTTTTTTTTATGATGACTGACAGTATGTAATTCAAGTTTTTACATTAATTCATAGCATCCATTGAACTCAAACCAAATTTATAGAAAAGAAATAACAAGAAAACTTTTTTTATATAACGTACTACTCGGTACTCGTATTATTGAATGTTGGTATTATATGTAGTTTTCAGTATACTGGGACTGTTTGTATATAAACGTTTTCAATAGTTGAGTAAAAGATGACAAGTAAAAAAAATAAAGTAATATTGTAAAATTATTTATTATCTACAAGTGATTATTATTGGTTTGAAAATTGTGAAAAATGTCCAAGAAAATTACAAGTAAATAGTGTACAAGGGGAAAAAAAAATAAAATGAATATGACAAGGAATGAAATGAATTATATTCAGAATATGTATTTTATTTTTTTATTTATAATGATTTATAAAGTTTTCATCCCCCTAAAGATGATTCGGAAAAACATTGAAAAAATTTAATTGCAATTTCACAAATTTGTCCTTGCTGTACAATGTTCAATTTATTCTCGAAGAATTGGACATCGAATTTTACCTGAAGAAGAACTGTTTTTTGGTACCTTCAAATTCTTAAGGTTCTGAAGAGGATGGAATAAGATTATTCTGTCAATTTTATTTTGAAATATATCTGATTGAATTAAAATCTCTAATAACCGTAATAGCTGTTCAATTTGTGATATTAATCACTTATAAGACTTGTTTTCTTCAAAGTCCCCGGCTCTATTATACTTTGAATAGCCCTTATTATTGAAGAAAAGCTAATTTGTTGTGTTGGGAGATACACCCTTTGATTTTGAACCATTCTCCAGAATATTCTCAATTTTAAAAACCAATTAGGATGGCCCATTTTTATATTTGTGTGTTCCTTTAAAAAACTTGAACCGCTATTCAAGTTACAGGTATTGAAAAATTGCAATTTTCCAGTTTTTGAACCCGAGCAGATCCTTAACGGAGGGTCACATAAAAATTAATTCTAAAAATGACTGAAAACAATTTCCAAGGATCTAAATGCTCGTAAAATTATGGAAAAACTGATTTTCATATAACGGTAAATCAAAAAACCGTAAAGTTACACTACTTACTTATTTTATATGTATTTATATAACTTATGAAAGCAGCTGTAGTTTACCGTTTCCAGATTTAAAATACATCGTATTGAGTTTTAATTTAAAATAAGTTAAATGTTAGGTATTTTTCGAACTTTGAAGGGCTGTAGCATCGTATCAAATATGGGGGCTCAAAAAAAAGTTTACTAAATAGTTTCTTGCCGTACTTACTTATCTTTCGTTAAAATCTCATTACTTTGTTTCAAATACCGTTGAACTCTAATAAGCATTCAAATAGAGAAAAGGACGTACAGATTGACAAATTGAAACTATCTAGGCACATGAAAAAATAATCAATCCAAAATAGTAAAATAAAAAATGTAAATTACATATTTTACTATTATATAAAACATTTATATATAAATGATTTGAATATTTTGCGGTTGTTTAACTAGTTGAATTGTTATATAAAAAATATAAATCTGGAGCTCCCACACTTTCCCACACTGTAACAACTAACATGTATTCATTCATCTCAGTTTTTCCCTTCAGTTAAAAAAAATTATGACAGAAAAACCAATTTTCCAAACATACACTCCAGATAGGGTACAGTAAAACATTTATTCTAACATATATACTCCAGATAGGGTATAGAAAGTATATACTGAGTAATACATTTATTTCTATTATTTATTTTTATTCTCTATTTTTTTTTTGAAATAGAAAAAAATGTTTTTTTTTAAAGTACATATATGTATGTAGTTATATGTGTATGTCAAATAGTTTTCACATTAAAATATGTAGTATAATAAAACAAGGTCAAACTTCACTTTCCTATGGTTCTGATAAGTACTTATTTCATTTTTTTTTCTAAGAAAAAAATTAAATGAAAATGAAAAAAAAAAAACAAACAAAACATATATTTTTTGCTTCATTTTTTACGATTGAATTTTAATGTTCCTTAAAATATTATATAATATACTCTCTTCACATAACTTTGGCTTCTTTTCATCCTCTACATGATATTTGTCTATTTTTAAATGATTTTGATCTTTTTCCAAATTAAATTGATCTTTTTTCAATTTAATTTGATCTTTTTTCAAATTAATTTTATCTTCTTCCAATTTAAATTGACCATTTTCCAAAGTTATTTCATCTTTTTCAAATTAAATTGATCTTTTTACAATTTAATATGATCTTTTTCCACATTAAATTGATTTTTTTTCAATTTAATTTGATCATTTTCCAAATTAAATTGATCTTTTTTCAATTAAAATTGATCTTATTTCAATCAGCTCCGTTTCTTGGGATCCAGAAATCAGATCAACATATTTGAAAAAAAGTATTGGATACCGAATTCGGGGTAGACCATTAATACTTAAAAAAAAGTTCCCCAAAAATGTAGGTGCTATTTCGTCAGACTTTTCTTAATTTTTTTTTTTTTCATTTTTTAATTTCTAGTACATACATTCGAACTTCTTTCAAATAAATTTGATCTTTTTTTTAAAACTGCCCTCATATATTGGAACCCAGAAGTCAGATTGAACTTCTTCTGACTTCTGGATTCCAAAATATGGTAGCGTTTTTAAAAATAGGATCAAATTAATTTGAAAAAATTCCAAATTCATTTGAAAATGTGTACACAAAAATAATGTAAAAAAGGACCATGTACATGTGAAAAGAGTATATATTATAAATGTATACATATATTCATCTTTTATGTACGTGTATACGTATAAATGTAGTAATGTTAAAAATTGATCTAAAATGTCATACATGATTATGTCATACATATACACATTCGAGAAGAAAGTTAAATAATGGGTTATGATAATTTTTTTGTACTTGCTAGCAAATGAATTGTAGAAAAAAATGAATTACAGCAGAAAAAAAAGAAAAAAAAAAAAAACAAAAAATAAATATATAATAAGGTAAAATGAAAAAAAAAAATAAATTTTTCAAGGGAAAAATAAAATTCTTTTGTTTTGACTAATAAAGAATTTTAAGTTTTATATGAAAAAAAAATTTTTTTTTGAAGGAGGAAAAACAGGATAATGAAAAAAAAAATGGAAGTGGAATAATTATAAAAAAAAAAATTGTTTAAAATGCTATTATTTCGCTAAATTGAAGTAATTATGAAAAAAAGCATTTATAAAATTAAACTTTAAAAAACAATGAGTGAATGAATTTAATATAATAAATATATATATAACATACATGTGTTATTGTGTGTAGATTTCTAAATTATAATCTTAATAAAATGTTATTAAATTGTTTTTAAATGTTTTATTTAATATGAGAGTTTTCCATGAAATAACGTTTAAATATTATTACTTTGTATACAATATATATGTGATTGTTTCACAAATTGTTGCTAGGATATGAATTGTGTACAAAAATCTTGTATCAGAAGAAAATTTTGAAGAAAATTTAGTTTAAATTAATTTTCCTTTGGAAAATTAAAGAAAAGTTTTAAATATTTTATGTGTCTTGAATCAATTTTGTTATTCGGAATCAAAATGTAGTTCAAATGAATTAGACTTCAATAATAAATTTAGAATTTGAAACTCACTGGATCAATAGTATTAATTATTTCATTTTAATTATTAACAAATTAACTTTAATATACTTGATATAAAAATTAGAATAAAAAAAATTCAATACACTGATAATATTAATCTATCACTAACATTCACTTATCTAGGCCTTAAGAGCTGAAGTCTGACTTTAATAAAAATTCTTTTGAGTTCAGTCAGTCATTTTTATATCTAACAGAAATATTAAATATAATTAGAATCAGAGACTTGGTTCGTTTGTGACTAAGTAACTGACGTATTAATCAAGGTAATACGTGTTCCTACTCAGACTATTAGTTTTTTTAATCAAAATTACTGAAAAAATAACTATTCCCTCTTTTGATCAAATAAAATAATAGTACAAGATAATTAAATATATATTATAAATTGTATTTTTCGTGAAAAATTATAATAGTATTCAAACCTTTAGTGGTTCCAGTAACCGATGGGATTAAATTATTGCATTATCATTTATGATATATAATATTAATAAATAAATAATAATTTAATTATCTATTCCTTAAGAACCAAATTTCGAAAAATTTGCTTGATTTATCTAGAGAGATCTATTTTGAATCCGATATATTATAAAATGTCAAACTAGGGAAAGAAAGTGGTGAATTTAGTACCAGGAGTATTATTTCGAAAGAAGATTTGATATATTCCCTTTTTTGTTCTACTGGGTGTCCAGAAATTCTAAATTAACATCTGATAATTTATTATTTGTATTAAAATATCGAAAAATTCCATTTTATCCCCTCCTAATATTAGAATATTTTACAAAAAAAAGGAATTACTAAGAGCTAAAACAAAATTTAGTAAGAAAATTTTATATAAAAGAACTTTGCATATTTTTAGGCGATTTTTTTTTTTCTTTTGATTTCTTTTTAAACATGGTGTCAGAGTTGTCTGTAGAATTTAAAAAAAGAATATTTATGTTTTTAATTACAAGCGACATCTATTGAAAATTTTAGGACAAATTTTATATGCATATGCATGTACAAGTGATATATATGTGCATATATATGTGTATGTAATATACCTTAGTTTTTAGAATAACTTCCAAGTAATAAATTTTATAAGAGAGCACCTAATCAAAATGTTAATTTTAAAAATATTTAAAATATTTTAACAAATTAATAATCACCCATATTTATCAGTTTAATTATATATTTACTTTAATAAGTTTTTGATTATTATTAACTTATACAATTTTGATTTAAATCACCAGCAGATTTAAACAAAAAAAAATTTTAAAATAAGAAACCAAAAATTATAAATATTAAAAGTTTTTTGCAAAACTCTTTTTATTTTTATTATTATTTTTTACTTCCTTTTGCATCTCCAATAAAAAATGAACAAAAAAACATTGCAACATTAGTGAAAACATAAAATTTCATTTTTAAAAATTGTTTTTTTTTTTTTATTTATTTAAGCGCACGTTTAATACTTTATTTTGAGTGAGAAATATAAACTATAAAATGTTTAAATAATAAAAAAATAAATATAAACAAAATAACATTCACCTGAATTTCATCACTTGAATACAAATTTTAGACTATAAGCAAAAACGAAATACATTTCCAAATAACAAGTTCAAAAACAAAGTTATAAAACTTATGTTTACTGTCAAAAAGCAGCAAACTTTATAGAACATATATAAATATATATATATATATATATATATATATATATATAATATATACAAATGAAATAATCAATTTGATAAATATCACGAAACGATAATAAAAGAAAATAATACATTAAAAGTTTTTTTTTAGTTTTTTTCATTTCTTGAAGGTGGATGAGGGGGGAAAAATGTTGCATAGTAAAATTAAAAAACTCTTAAAAAAAATTCAACAAAATAAATTTTAGTATCAGACCATATATTATTTTTTGTTACACTTTTATTTTTTTAAAAAACTTTTCATTTTTATTATAAATAAAAAATGAAATGAAAGTTTTAATATAAAAAAGAAGCCAAATTAGATTTTGAATTATTATAATTTTGAAATGCATTAGACCCAACCTTTTATGGAAATTAGGAAAAAACCAAAAATTTTATCTCAAAATTATATTTTAATGCACTTTGTATAATTTTAAGTGGATTTAATCCGGTTGTAAAAACAAAGCCCTATAACATTTTGATGTAATTAATTAACTGGCGCAAATTCTCCAGTGAATGGATTTTTATAAAACAAAAGAATTTTTTTTAAAATAAAAGTTTTAAAAAGGTTTCAGAACATGTTTTTTTAGTTTTCGTAATGAGTTATATGCAACTTTCTTTTTTTTTTAACTATTTTTTAACCAAAATTCAAAATTACTAAAAAATTTTTTACATTTTTAAGAATTTTTTAGTTAAAAAAGTTCTATTATAAAAACTCCATCCCCTATAGATCCTTTATTTCAAGTTAAAAACAGGAATTTGAAGGACATTTGCATGGCTGAAAATGATTAATAGCTTATTAATACAAATAATAGTTATATACCTTAATTTAGCAGCATATTTTAATTAAATTCAATCAAATTATAATATTAATATTAATACAATATATTTTTGGATTCTCGGTGAAAAATTTCATTGAAATTTTATATTTCCTTACTAGTAGACGCATTTATTACCAAATTGTTTCAATTTTAAAACTCTTAATCCACCTTATCTTAAAAAAGGTCCTCTAACTCTATTGAAAAATTTTCTTAATAAACTGCGATCTAATCCGTCAATTAAAACATTTCAAATTTATAAAAAAAATTTTTGAAGATCTGTACACAAATAGAAATACTTAAGAATAAAATTGGATTAAAAATTATATTTTTTGCAAAATTTAAAAACGAATTATCATCTTTGTTATAATCAAATTTTGAAAAGAAAGGATTACTTAAAGGATTTCTCAAAAAAACTGAATGAAAAAAAATCAGTTTCTACTTCTTGAAATGTAATTCATCTGTACTTCAAATTCCAAAATAATATTTTTGTAATCTATTTTGAAATTCGCTTGAAGGAGCCCTAATTAAAAAGGTTTTATATTTGATAAGAATCTACAATAAAACTTATCAATAATTAAGAAATATTTTATTATCTTATAGATAGTGAAGTAATAAATAAATTTTAAACCTCTTAGGTTTTGTAAAAGTTTTTTGTTTTAAGAATTTAATTCGATTTAATACTTATATTATATAGAAATTCTTATATTATATATATATTTGTATATAAATGTTTAGAAAACTGATAAATGATAATCATAAATATATATATATACAATTTTTTTCTTATTCAATTAAAACTTTTACCCTCCCCAGGGATCTAAGAAAGAAATTTTCAAAAAAAAAAAAATTGTTAGTAAGTATATAAAAAGAAAATTCAAGAGAAAATTCGAAATATAAATATATATGTATTTTAAGTTTTGAAAAATGAAAGTGTAATTAAAAATATAAATAAAAATTGTATATGTATATAAATAAAACTTTCACAAACTGAAATACAAAAAAAAAGAAAAAAAGGACATACACGAAAATTGGAAAATGTTGCCTAAAAATTTCAAAAAAATGCAAGGCACAATAAAATTTGGAATTCTCAGTTATAATCAATTATAAAAATAATCATTTAAATTAGACTTAAACGGGGTAGACTCACTCTGTATGTAGCACTCCATAGAATATAATTACGATATAACCAATTAATAAATTAATAAACTAACAATATTTACTACAGAGCTATTGGTATAATTTTAAAGGAAAACATTCAACTAATACAGCTTAATTTTCGCATAATGTAAACTTATTTATTAGTTTCTTGAGTCCCTAGCCAATTGTTTTAAGAAATTAATTTCCATCAAAAAGTATTGAAAATAAATACAAACTTTTAAGATAAATAATTAAACAATAATTCAACCATAAATAATTCCAACTTAAATAAATAATAAATAATAAAAAAATGGTAATAAATAAATTAAAACAATAAATAAATCTTATTTTATAAATTCTTAACTTTTATTTTGACTAAAGTTTGCGTTTTAATTGAGAATTAAATTGAATTAAGTAAGAGATATAAAAAATATCTCCTAAAAGTATGCAAAATTTCTTTCATTATAAAATTGAAGTGGGTTTTTCTTTCTTTTAGGTTTGTATTGTTTTTTACCGTTGTTTTTTGTTGTTGTTATTTTTCTCGAAATATGTATAAATATATTAAAAAGTGAAAATCAATCGAAATCAATCAATATAGTAAATGTTTTCATTTTTTTTTTTGTTATTTCCAACTATAATATAAAGTATAATAAAAATTAAAGTAAGTAAAGACATGACAGTGACGTTATTGTTTTCATTTATGGGGTTTTTCCGTTATCCATACAATTATCATATATAAGTATAACACATGAACACATATTAATATATAGATATATATATATATTTTATTTCCATTCAATTAACTTTTCATATTGTTGAATTGTAAAAAAAAACAAAGAAAATAATACAAAAAATGTTGTCATTGTGTTGTGTACGTGGCGAGGTTATAGACTGACAGTACACCATCAAACGTTTTGACAGGTGTTAGTTTCTATTTCTTATTTTTTTTTTTTTTTTTGTTTTTTCATTAGTTTTTCATTTTTACTATTCTAAGCAAAAAAAAAATATTTTTATATTTATTAAAAGGGAGTTTTAACACGATAATTTGTAATAAAAGAAAAAGAAAATGAAAATAGAAACAACGTATTAAAAACAGTTATTGTTTTTCTTTTGATTTTTCTTTTTGCGTTTTTAATCTTTTGCATGCGTAATAAATTTAATTTTGAAAGTTTTCTATTCGTTTTGTACTTGAAATAATTATTGAATAAAAATATACTTTTAAAATATCTATCACCAATTATGAAGGCATTCATTCAGCAGGTCATGGCTGATGGCTCAAGGATAAAATTGGAAACGAATGAGTTAAAAACGCAAAATCTTGAGTTTACAAAGTCTTACAATGCTCATAAGTTTTAAAGCTTCGAAAATTTTGTTAAAAAACAATTTAACAGCTGGTTTACAAAGCGGTAAGAGTACCAAAGTATATTTCAGGGGCTCTGATTCGAAACCCTGAAATGGAGAATAAAACCTGGATATGATCAAATTGCCATTCAACATTGACAAAAAAATAAATCAAGATATTTAAAATATATAATTGATATTTAATTCTTCAGTTATTTTGAAAAGCTTAGAATTTAACTTATCAACTTACTTTTATCAAGGACCTTCAAAAATTTTCAAAAGCTCGACAAAATTTTGAACTTAATTTAACTAAAATATTAATTGAGATCACTGTTATTCAAAGTTGTCCTTGTTAAAGTAAAAAATGCGTAAAATTTCTGAAAATCGCTTTTTAAATCAAATCTAGGTGAGTGTGAGAATTTTAGGTGAGGTGATTAAATTCAAATGAGTGTGACAAAGAACAAAAATAAATATTTTATTCTATTTTATCTTTGATTTTGTATTCTATTTTTTTTTTTAACGTGCCAAATTTAAATATAGAAAACTTTAATTGTTAGTTTTTTATAATAAAAAATTTCTTTAATTTTTTCATAGAGAATTTAAATAGATTCAATGAGAGTATATATATATATATATATATATTTTATATTTTTATATATTCGTATTATAGTTTATACAAAAAAAAACTTGTCTATGTTTTTCAATCTATTTTTATGTAATTATTGACATTCAGAATAGAAATCACTTAAGAATATTTGATTTTCTTCAAGTAATCGATTACTATAAAATACGTCTAAGCACTTTAGATATTAAAAAAAATACATATATATATATACATATAAAAATATCAATTTACTACAAAAATAAAATTGAAAATATACAAAATATCTTTTAAATATCTTCAGTAGTTGCAATTATTTTTTTTTTACAAACGTAAACATTTTTTTTTTTAATTTATTCTATTAAATCTTTTACAGACACTTAGAAGAGTCTTTCAAAGGGTCTTTGTTAGTAACATAAATTATTAAACTTTTTAAAAAATATTGGGAACATCGGTGTTAGTTATTTATAATTCAATAGCGCGCTTTAATGTATTTGATTCTCTATTATAGTATAGATTAAACTCTTATAAGGTCTAAGAGACCCTCACTAAGTTGTCTAAATTAAAGTATATTTGGGAATTAGTAATCTACCTTGGAAGTTCGGGAAGTTGGAAACCATCGGTGATTCATATTTTTGAAATAATTCCTAAAATTACCCAAGTCATGTTTTTATTACTTCAAGGCCGTATTTATTAACATTGATGTTTAAGACCCCAATTTCAGTTGGCGTCCCATTCCAACTATAGTTTCTAAAAAAACTAAATAATTTATATTCAAAATTGATAGATTGAAAATTGATAGAATTTATAAAAAAGAAAAACTATTTTTCAAGGATAATTCAATTTTACCACACTATACGTAATTGCTGCGGGTGTTTGGATATGAAAAAAAAACCTTTATACTTATTCCAATTACTAGTAATAGCAATAACTTTAGAAATACTAAGGTCAAATCTAAGTAATTTAATTCTAAAAATAAACTAACAAATTTTTAAGAATTACTAATAATTTTAAATTTGTAATTTCCTTTTGTTATTTTGTTTGTATAGAAAAGAAAGTTTGCAAAAAGTCTTAAGAAATAATGTTTATATTTAATTTGTTTGAAAGAATTTATATTTGAAATCATTTGGAATTAATTTAATTGGAAAATTATATTTTAGATTCAGCTCAGACAAATTAAATTTTTGTTATTTGAGGAATTAGTATTTGAAATTTTAATTTTTTTTTAGTTGTAATATTAAAGTAAATTTAATTATCATTTAAATTATTCTGCCTTGACTTGAAAAGCTGTTTAAAAATTAATTTAAGCCTTGCTGCCCATCCGGTTGGCAAATTTATATGGAATTAATAGAAACTTGAAATGTTGAAGATCTAATATTATATATATATATTAAAAAAATTAATTCAATAATTAAACGAGGAAGAATATAGTGGCCCTTGTCAACTTGTAGATACCCGTGCATACCCATAATAGTGTAAGAATTCCTTATATAAAAAATAACAAAATTTATATGATATAATTACCAACTTCGGTTTGCAATTGAACTATTTAACGATTCTGATCCAAAACATCTCTTTGACACTATATCTAGCTCGTCTAGAACGATGCCATACAAACGGGTAGTAATTTCAATATACCCTTGGCCTTATTTGTATGAAGGATTGAAAGTGGAGCTAGTATTAAGTTGGTACTCTTTTTATGCCTTTGATTCTTTTTTGACAATAGATTCGATTTCTACTTCCTATGGTTGTTTTTCATTATTCGGAAATATGTTCAGGATCTACCTCCTAAGTTTTCATAAATTTTTTTCCGAATGATCGTCTCCTTATAAAAGTGTTCATGGAGATTAAATACTTATTTATAGGGGAAATCATATGAAGAACTTTGAACAACTCCTGGTGTTGCTCCTATATTTAAAAGATGATTAAAATATAAAAAAAAATTGATACAAACGGCCACACTGTCTTTTATGCACGAACGTATTTTCAAAATTGTTACAATTATAAAAACACACTTATAGATAAGTATTATTTTTTTTGAATGACTTATTAAGAATACTAATCAATCAAAATTACTTAATTTAGAAATTACTTTTATATTAGAATATACTTAATTTGTACTATTCAAATCACATACTACCACACAAATCCTCATAAATACTTAAGAAAATAAATAATTTTACTATAAAAAAACAAGTGATGAAAAAAACCAAGGGTTTTTAAAAAAGCACATTTTCAAAATAATATAGTGTTTCATACTAAGTATTTTATCGGAATATAATGTTGAAGCTTCAATATTAACGTTTAATTTAGGAAATATATACGTCAGTGACTAAGTTACTGCTTACTTATAAAAACAGTAAATTTTTAATTTTTTTGCCCTATTAGTCCCTCTATAGGGAAGGTTGCTAAATTTCTCAATTTCAGAGCTTTGAATTTTGTATATCACTAAAAAAAATTTTTGTACAGGTATTTAAGTTACAGGTGTTTAAAAATAGCAAAATTTCAATTTTCGAGCCCTTATAGCTCCTGAACATGGGGCTTGACAAAAAAATTTTGTTCACCGACTCCTACTAATTTCTAAGGATCTACCTCCTTCCAATTTCAAGACCCTAGCTTGAACCGTTCAGAAGATATGTGGGGCCAAAAATTTTGCAAAAATTGAGTTTTGCATAGTGGTAAATTTTAGTACCGTATGGCAACCCTATACATTTTAACTTTATATTTTTGTCAAGCCCATAAAAGCAGCCCTCTTGTCCCGTTTTTAAATTGAAAATACATTCAGCAAAACTCTTGTTCTAACAATTTAAATATAGGGCTTTTTCCAACTTTAGCCACCTGTAGCCCCGTAACAGGTGGGGATACAGAAAAAAAATTCGTCTACGAAATTATTTTTTTTGCAATACCTACCCATGTTTAAATTTCTTTACTCTATTTCAAACGGTGTAAAAGTTTTTGTAAACATACGGACGGACAGGGTGAAGCTATATAGGCACATTTTTACAAAATTTTTTGAAAATGTGCTAAAAAAAACAAAATCTAATTTTCTTTAAATACAAAATTGTAATGAAAAACCAATAATTTTTTTTTTATTTCCTTATTATATGCGTCCTTTATATACATACATATATATATATCATTTACAAATATATATATATACAAAAAATTTATAAGAAATAATGAAATATTTACGATTTTATCAGCTAATTTTCTTTTTTTTTTATGATTATTTTTACTATATTACTATATTATGTATATTATATGTATATTTTATATATTATATACAAATGTATATAAGAATATATATAAGATATTAAATTTTCTCATCAAGGTTAAACAATTGATATCATATTAATGGAAAGGTCATTAATATTCAATCATAAATTAATTCAAAATACAAATTTTTTTCTTCCTTTATAAATGGAAATATGTATATATATATAAAAGAATGTAACTTCTCATTATACATTAACAGTTAGTAAAAATTTTGGTTGTTTTTTTTTTTTTTTCATTTTTCTTTTATTTTGTAATTATAATTTTTTTAGGCAATTAGAAAAAACAGTTATTAACATTATTACGTAATTAATTTACTAACATTAAATTCCGAAAAATTATGAAATATATTATTATTATTATTATTTTAAATTTTTTTTTTTTTTTGGCGTTTTTCTTAGCTTTTTGTTTTTTTTTTACACAAAATAAAAATATATATATTAAATATATTAATTATTTTATTGTGCAAATTTTCATTAAAATAATTAATACCGTGGTCTATGCTTTCATTAACGGTAAATTTGAAAATTTATTACATTGAAGGAGTAACTGGGCTTGGAATCCCATTCTTTGAAGTGAAAAGTCAAGGCTTTTAATAATTGTGAGGCAATATTCAATAAAGGTAGCTGAATAATTTTAAATCGAGAGGTCTTAGGTAATTTTTTAATAATAGTATTCTAATAACAGTATTTTATTAACCGTAACCTAAAAACTAAAAGTAGAATAAATAGTTCTTCTATAAGATGATAGATGGCGCATAAGTGCATTATTTGTATTGAACGTTTTTTCATAATAATTAATAGCTGAAAAATTAGTACTTTAGTGAAAATAATGTTTAATATAACTGAAGCTTAGTGTAATCTGACTCCTTGTATCCTTTTTAATTCTTATGGGAACCCAAAGGGGATTTTTATCTTAAGATTTCTTAAATCATGGATTTCCCACAATTTATCTGGGAAAGATTTATTTTAAAGTTTTGTAGCCGTTGTGTAGTTTTAAAAGCTTCACCCCATTTTGAATAATTTTTTTTATTTAAATCCAAAGTAACCCATATCTTTTGTTGTCGGAAAATGGGCCTTATTAGGACCCATTCCATTAACCCATTATAATTCCAAATTTAGCAAAATCAGCTCTATCAACTTTATTAGTCCATCTTAAAAGCATTAGAGAGTTTTAAATATTTAAAACCCAATTTTAATTATTAAATGATGCAATTTATTTTTAAATTTTCAATTATAAAAGAAAACTATGAAGAATTTTTTAATGTGTCTCAGTTTCCCAAAATCAATGAAGTTTCCATATGTACATACATTCTCAAAAAGGTGACTGTACTTCTAATTTTCCAACCAAAGAAATCGAAAACTTTATACTTTCTTTTGTAATAAATATTTAAAAAAAAGCAAAACTATGAACAAATGATTTGGTATTTTTTTTTTTTTAGTGAGTCCCAAGTGTTAATAAAATTTCATTAACCTTTAAATTATCAAACTATTAAAAATCAACCCTTTTTAAATATCGTTAAATTTTCAAGCAAAAAATTTAAAAAAAAAAACGGTAAACTTAAAGACTATAATAAAAATGAGTTTTTTTTTTTTGCTTTAACGTGCGCACCCTTTTATATGTTTATTTACTTTTTGCAGAATACTACAAACTATAGTTCGCGTACCTATTTAAAAAAATGTGTACCACACTTTGTATCACATTTTCAGAGAAGACAAACGAGTGTCAATTAAATGAAAAAGGTTTTGAAAACCTTTGAAGTTATTTTAATTATTTTTAAATTGTATGTGGAATTCTTTAAGTACAACTCTAATAACACGAATATAATATGAACCCCGGTTCCAACATGTACCTATGGTATAGACAGGCTTATTAGCCTAACAGTTAAGCAGTTAGCGCTTAAAAAAAAAAAAAAAAAAAATTAGCATACAGAATTAATTTAAATAATTAGTATAAAACTATTTGTACATAATTTAATAATTATAAGTTTAATAATTTAATTTGTTGTTATTTTGATACGGGTGATAGTATATGTCATTCAAACGCCCAGGTCTTGCGGTTCATTGTGCACCCAATTTCAATACTTTCTATCCATTTATAAGTAATATTATTTATTTATATTTGGTTACCATGGGGATTTTACAATAAAAAAAATTCATCACCAGTACGAGAATCAAGCCTGCACCCTCTTACCCACAAAACTACCGAGGCCCCAATCATTTTATTTAATAGTTCAGTTTTTTTAAAAGGTTATCAACCACTGCGTAAAAAAAATAAATTTTTTGAACTATTTTCTCTAGTTTTTTTATTTATTTATTTGTGTTGACATCCATATAAATTGTCCTTCAGTTTACAAATATATACATTATGTTAATGAGCTAACCCAATATACATATATGTTTATATATATATATATATATATTAAATTTATATTATATTATATTGTGGTAGTAAAAATTTCAATCACTACTACTACAATTAAAGATAAATAAAAACAATTCAAAAATAAACAAAATAATTAATTAGTAGCTTATTTCAAATAATCAGTATAAAGGTAAGTAAAATAAACAAAAAAAAAAATAGCAAAAAAGTAGAAATGTTGGTGATTGTTTGGTCAGTTTGTTCGTTTTTTTATTTTTGTTTAATTTTATTTTGGTATAGGTAAGGTATTGTAATATCAGTTAAGTGACATATAAAGCTCCTTTAAATTCAATAAATAAAAGTTGAATCAATTTGGAAAATTGAAAATTCGACTTCTCCTAAAAACTTCAAATGGTTAATTGAAATTGATTAATTAATTTTTGAAAATGTGGGGGACATGTTAGAGGGCGACAAAAAAAATTGGGATTATTTTAAAATGATTATAACACAAACACTATTTTACAAAAGATTTTACAATAATTTCTCAAATATTTACAATTTAAAAATAATGTAGAATTCCAAGTAATTTCTAAATGTGGGATTGGTTTTGAAATCTCGGTTTAGAAATTTTCGTTTTCACAAAATCGCGTTTTAAAAAATCGCCTTTTAAAAATTTCGTTTTTAGAAAATGTCTTTTTGAGAAAATCTTGTTTTTAGAAAATCCTCTTTTTTTATAATCTGGAAAAAGATGATAATTCTGGTTTTGTATCCAACTTAAAAATCCTTAAAAACCAAATTTTTCAATTAAAAAAAAGATTTTCTTAAAAACCGAGATTTTTCAATTAAAAACGAGATTTTCTAAAACGAAATTTTTCTAAAAACGATTTACTAAACCGAGATTATGGAACGCTCCTCTAAAAATCTGTATACTCCATGATTCCCTAATTTAAATATTAATATTGAAGAGATCAAAATGTTTCTTGATTTCTTCAATTTCATTAAGAGTAAAAAATGTTAGGAAAAGTCTCCGGAAATACCTGAAATTAACGTAATACCACATCAATTTTTTCTATAGTACAATTTTTAAATCAAATGTAAATATATACTAAAATCGTTTGAATTGATTTTGTTATGTCCACTTTGATCTCTCATTCCTTTTTAATTAATGAAAATCAAATATTAATTTAATTTATATATTCTAAATAAATGTTTGTCACTATATTGAAATTAAAATCAAATTTAAAATTAGATTTTTAAGGAAAAACATTTTAAAAAAAAATCATTCGTCGAAATCGATTCAAAAATTCAATGTAGGAGACCAATTTAAGACTAAGGTAAATTTCAAAAATTTCGAACATTTACACGAAAATATAAAATTCATATTTTAATCCAAACATAATCAAATTTATAAGATATTAAAAGATTTCAAAGAAAGTTTTCAATAATTTCTAATCAAAAATAGACTATTGTAACCCCAGCTTCCTTTGAAATTTACTAGAAAAATTAGACAAGAAATCTCTCCAAAATATTTAAATATAATTCTATAGTGATTTTTTTGGAAATATTAAAGGCAATCGGCAACAATGTGGTAAAATACACTTATTAAATTCAAACATAACTTCATAGTCAACTTTTAAATAAATTCAAATCTCTTTACAACACTAAAGAATTAATTAGTGATTAAAAAAAACATGACAAACAAATTAAAGTAAAACAAAATAAAATAAATTAAAAAACGTGCATGACATAATAGTTAGTTATTTTGTTTAAAAAAAAAAAATCAAAATTAAATAAATCTTACTTTTCTCTTTGGGGCATTAAATTTGCTGTGAAACTTTAATTTATAAATCCATTTTCCGAATATATTGAAGTTTTCATTTTTTTTTTTCAATTATTTAACACAATATTTCTTTGAAATTAACATTTATTTCATATTTTTAGTTAATTTTTTTATTTATTTTTAATTTATTTTAAATATTTATTTAATTTTATTTAATTTTGTTTTAATATATTTAACTATATATTTTAATTATATATTTTTCTTAACTTTCACTTGTTCTTTCTTCACTTTTTACAGAACATATTTTATATTTTATTTTATTATTTATTTATTAATTTATATTTGTAATTTTTTGAAAATCATTATTTTTTAACTGAAAAATATGAAAAAAATACCACATTAATAAAAAAATATTTTCCGAATATGAAAAAAACAAAAACAGGATCAGAACAACAACAATTAAAATAAAAATTATTAAAAAAAATACACAAACTAACTATTAACAGGAGTAAATTTTCATTTTATTTTTTATATTTTTCTTTTAACCAATTTTTGGATTTTCAAAAAAAAAAATTAGAAAATCATTTTTTTTGTTTTTCATTTTACCGTCGACATAACGGCGTCAAAGCGTAACTCAAGTAAAACTGATTTATTTTTCTTATGTTTTCTGTTTTGTTTTTATTTTTTTTTTGTTTTTTTGTTATTTTTTTTTTCAAAAAAAATTCACACATTCATACAACTTTAGTAAATTTATATGAGCAGTATTAAATTCTTATACATACATTTTTTTTTACCCTGTTCATATTATATTCGAAATTTTTATATATATATATGTATATATGTATGTAAAAATGTTCATATGTGTACAATTTTACACTGTATATATATATATCCATAAATAGGTATATAAATTCATCCAAATAAACATATATGTAAGCTAAGATTTGTGTATGTATTGAAGGAAAATTTTTTATTTTTTTTTTCAAAAATCAAAAAAAAATTCTTATTACTCAAAATACACTCACACAAACCCATACATAAATAGATAATGTTAGAATAGAAAATAATAACAAATAATGAATAATAAATAAATAGCAAATAATAAAATGTATGTAAGTATGTACGATAAAGGACATTATCATTCAAAAAAAAAAAACTCCATTCTCTATATAAATATATTTTATAGTCCATTCAATTCATACAGGTGTATTTTGATTTGTTAGTGTGAATTAAAAAAAAAAAAAAAAACAAAAATAACAATAAAAACTAGACAAAATAAAGGTGAATATTTTTCTATTGCTATTTTTTAAGGATATTTTCAAAAAATAAAAATTTAATAAGTTTTAACTAACAGTCCATTTTTTGTTCATCACTGTAACTTTTTATTTTGAAATAAATTTTACAATAGTTATATTTTTTGTCTCTTTCTTTTCCAGTGACATTTTTTTTTGATTAAAAAATGGAAATTACAAAATTGCATTTAAATTAGAAATTAAAATTTTTTTTAACTCAAAACAAAAAAAAACCAAAACAACAACAAATACATATAAATAGGGAGGAAATACCTGTCAACTTTAGTTTCAACATTTTTCTTCTACTATTTATTATATACTTATGTTCCATGTCCTTTATAGTTATCCTGTTTTTTTTTTTTGCAAAATAAAATTTGAAGAGAAATTTGAAATGACAGCACTCCAAAGCCACAAAAAAAAAATAGACAAAAACAAGAATGAAAATAAAATCAAAACAGAAGAAAAAAATGTAAAGGACAAAGGACATTATTAGAAAAAAAACTACAGAGGTTAGCAAAAAATTTTAGAAATCAAAAATTTAAAAAAAATTTTAAAATTAATTTTTTTTGAATAAATCAAAAAATGAAAACAACAAATTTTAAGCACGAGTCATCGTATCACATCATATGTTTTAATGTATATATGTATTTATGTACATATATTTAACATACATATATATATAATTTTAATACCTCAACACAATACATATAAAATTTCATATCTAATATCCTTTTTTTTTTTTTGTTTTAAATTTTCCGAATAGATAAGAAGAGAGTAGAAATTTTTTTTTATATAATTATAATTATATATATTAATATGTATGTATGTATGTAATTCTGTACAAAATATGTGTACGAAAAAACAAAAACAAAAATACTTAATATGATTTTTTGGTTTTCTTTTGTTTTTATGTGTGTTGTAAAAAAAAAAAGGAAAAAAGGACGAAACTATGACACAACAGTAACAAAAATTTTTGTAAGAAAAATTTTCAAATTTTTTTTTTCCTTTTTTTTGTTTAGGTAAAAAACTTAAATTTTTTTAATTCTGATTTTCTTTTCAAAAATTTTATATTTCTATCTCTTTTCAACACATACAATTTAACACTTTAGTTAAATAGAATTTATTTGAATTCAAATTACT
This sequence comes from Dolichopus griseipennis, assembly GCA_963082915.1. Classification (NCBI taxonomy): domain Eukaryota; kingdom Metazoa; phylum Arthropoda; class Insecta; order Diptera; family Dolichopodidae; genus Dolichopus; species Dolichopus griseipennis. The sequence goes on from OY720444.1 coordinate 2,788,486, forward strand.
ATAATAACTGTTAATTAATCCTTTTACAAAAAACAAAAAAAAAAATTTGAATTTGATTTTAATTGTATGTTGTTCTGATCCTTGGAGCTTTTATGCAGTTAAAAAAAATTTTCATTATCCTAGTTGTTTTTTTTTTTTTTTTTCTATTAACAATTTTAAATGTTAAACTTACAGAGTTGTATAACTTTAAAAACTTTTTTATATAATAATTATTTCATATGTTTTTCATATCTTCATGTATATTATATTATATACATTATCCTTATATATTGTTAAACACTTTAAAAATTTCAATTTTTTTGATTTTAAAGATTTTCAAAAAAAAAAATCCTTGTTTTTAATTTTTGTAAAATAACTTCTTCCCACCCAGTCACAAAATAATAAAGTTAACGATCCCGAGGAGACTCGACGACGACGACGGGTACTAAATTCACAATTTTTTTTTTAGCACGAAACAAAAACAAAATCAAATTTTGCTTTAGTTTTTTTTTTTTTTATTATCCTTTATTCCTTTAATTTATATATAATCTGTTTTTTTGAAGTAACACTCCTTAATTTTATGACTCTGATGAATAATTAACTTTATTTTGCTATATTTTTTTTTTTTTTGAATTTTTTTTATTTTGCTTTAATTTGTTATTTTAGTAAGTAACTAATTTAATATTTTGATTTAACTATTATTTTTCCTTGTTTTTTTTTTGCTACTATTCTTTTCATTTATTCTTATTTTTTGTAATTTAATTTAATTAAATTTTACTATATATATATTTTTTTTTACAATTCTTATCTTTTGTTCTTTTAACACCTTTTCATTAACTTTTTTTTTAACTTTTTTTTTTGTATATAAATTTTGTATTTTAAAACATTTTATTTAAAATAAGAACTTTAACTACTTTTTTTTTTTTTTTAATTTTATTTTATATAATTAAAAAAAAAAATTATACAATTATTAAATCACACTAAAAAATAATAATTAATAATTATTACAATATTTATATTGAATTAAATTATAAATCAAATATAGTGAATATTTTTAATAGTTATAAAAGGTGGTTGGATCGAAAATATGGAAAAATTAAAAAATTAATAAAAAATTTTTCCAACCCAAAAACGGGAGTAGTAAGTAGTGTTAATAATAAAACGCGCGACGATGACGACACGACAACACGGCAACAGAGCAAAGACAAGAAGAACTTCAATATAATTTAAAGTATTTTTACAAAATTCTGAATAAAAAAAAAAAAAAAAAAAAAAATTATACCCAAAATCTGGTGAGTACATTTTTATATTATATTATATATTATGTTGATTTTTTGTTGTTTATTGTTTTTGTAATAATAAAGAAATATATATATATATATACAAAAAAATGAGTATAAAATTTTATATTTTAAATGTATAAAAAAAATTTTATATACATATGTGTACCTACATACATTTTATTTTAAAATAAAACCGATTCCTAAGTTTTTTTTTTTAAAAAAAAATAAAATTTCAAAAAGAACTTCTATCTTCTTATATTATAAAATAAAAACAACAAACGGTTAAAGTTTCATACAGACATACTTTTTTAAAAAACAAACCACTCACATAATAAATATTCTTAAATGTGTAATAGTATTAGTAATGTAGGAGAACCACCCCCGAAAATATTAAATTACTCAACTCCGAAATTATATATACATTAACTCCGAAAGTTTTTCTATGCATAAAAATGTCAAATTTTCTTCTATTTTTTTTTATTAATACATACTTGCAAAAACTAATTGTTCTGTTCACACACATACACACAAAATATATACCTTATACATAATCCGAAATTTCTTATCACAAAATATTCAAAAAAAAAAAAATTCTTTGATTCGGGAAATAGCTTTAATAACAAAAACAAAATATATCAGAAAAATTTTGCACTTTAGTATACACACATATGCTCTAAAAACGTGATTATATAGTGAATTATTAAATATTTTCTCTCTTACTATTTTTTACTCTTTTGTTTTTGTATTTTGTATTTTGGTGGCCGGTTGATGAGAGTTAGAGATAAGTTACTACTGATAAATTAAAACTGAACTGACAGAAGTTTGTTTTTGTTTTAAAATATAAAATCTCTTCTACTCAATAATTGGTTACTTGCGCTCTTGATTATAAATGAGAGAGATATGACTAGGAGAGAAATACAATAATAATAATAACAAATAAGAATAGAAAAATGATTATTCTAATGTTTACAAAATATATGGAAAGCAATTTTGATAAGGGAGAGGTTTATTTTTTTTTTTATTTTTTGTTTTTTATTTTTTATTATTTTTTTTTTTGCTTGCAAAAGAAAACACAGAAAAATAATTATTTAATCAAATAAATTCAAATGTCAGGGAAAAATGTAGGTTAAAAGAAAATTTTTATTTAGTTTTTTCAGTGGGTTAAGAATAAAAAAAAAACTTTGTTTTTGATATTTTGCTTAATTGTTTTGTTATTTAAGGTTCTTTGAGTTATTTGGAAGTTCTGTAAGAATAGATGGACGGAAAGGTTAAAGTTTAATCCTATATTCCGACTTACATATATTATAAAATTTTGAGACTTACAGAATATATCTTATTGTATTTAGGGATAATTTCTCCCAAGTATCTATTGGAATTGTATTAACTTTTAAAAAATTGGATGGTATAAATGATCGGTTATGGGATTAATTTGCAAAAGCTCATTGTTGAATAGTATATGTTTTCAAAAATTACCGGACCTTTTGGAAAAATTAAAAATATCTTTTAGGTTTATTCTAAATCGTTAAGAAAAATCTTTAATTTATTAAAATCAATTTTAAATTATAAACTAAGATACTTTTACAATAAATATAATTTAAAGATTTTAAAATTAAATATTTTATAATAATATATTGAACAAAAAGATTGAAGATCTCTAATTTAATTAAAAAATATATTCTTAAAGATTATGTTTTCACTTTAACAATATCCACCATTGTTTTATCTTTTTTATCATTATCATTTATATAAAAAACGTAACCTTCTTTACAATTTTCTTTTTTTGGTTTTACAATTTTACCATCTCTTATTAAAATAATTTGGGGTGCATTATCAAAATGATAATGATTCGAACTATTTATCTCATTTTTATTATCATTTTCATCATCACCTTTAGTATCACAATTCTTATCAAGGCAAATTTTATTATCAAAATGTTTCTTAAAGAAATCTTGATTTTTAATATCAGAATCACTATTCTTTTGTGGTTTGTTTGGTTCGGCAGGAGAATTATAACTAATATCTTCATCGTGTTCCACTTTATTTTTTGGTTCCATTTCCCTTTGTTTATTGGATTGATCATTGATATGATCGAATAAATTTTGTAAATTTCCTAATATATCATTTGGATATTTATCATTTTTAGACCAATCTCGGACTCTTAATAAAATCTGTTTTCCATCTTTAACAATTGGGAAATAACCACTTGGGATTTCATCAATTTTTTTATCTTTTATTTCTGGCATGGTGGGTTTTGGATCCATTTTATTTTTAATAAAATGAATTGACTCGTCTGGCAAGTCATCAGAAATGTTAAGAATAGTTAAAGGACTGGAAATAAATATATAAAAAACAATTAATTAATTTAAAAATGTTTATTAAAATGTTTATTAAAATTATAATAAATATATTTATTACCTTGGAATAGCATCGGTATAATTAATCAATAATATTGAAATAAATCCATATAAAAACATAAATATTATTTTATGAATCATGTTTTAAATATCAATATTTTTATTTTAATAAATATTACAATTAAATATATCACAACACAAGATATAATTTTAATTACCAAACAAGATGTAATGTAATTCAAATGTAAATTTCATTTGATAAATTTAATAGATTCTATTTTAATATTTATAGGTTTTAAAGTTGATACAAAAGCACGTTCATAGTTTAATTCGTATAAAATGTTCAAATATCGTACAATAAAAAAAAAACATTTGAAGAAATTTGAAACTTTTGTAGAAATTGCAAAAAAATTATAAAAAAGCTGACATACGATATTTTGTTAAAAAAAAATTTTATTTCCTATAAGTAATTACTTATAATTTATACTTTAGAGTTTAGAATATCACGAAATATTTTAAAACTAAAAAAAAATATGTTTTAATTATGATTTAGTTAATTATTTTAATACTAACATAAATTAATTCATTTTTCTATAATGCATTCAACCTATTTCGATTAATATATATTACTGTAAATCATCCTAAATTAATGCAAGAATTTCAAATTAAAAATTAAGTTTCAAAAAATTTCATCCTAAAAATATGCAAAAAAGAAAATTGAAGTTTAAAAAATGGCAAGAAAGAGTTTCAAAATATAAATATTGCAATTTTGTCAAGTTTTTTGGCTATTTTTAAGTATTCAAATTCCATTTGATCGGGAAATCAGATTAATATGGATTACAAAAGTTTTTCAAAGCCACTTAATAAAAATATATTAAAAATTTCACTTTCTCTACACTTCTTTAAATGAACAATACCCTCATATAAATAATCGATTCTAAATTTTGTTAATCTAACTATAGAATAGACTTCCAAAATAAAATTTATGCTCAATATAATTAAAATTCTAAAATTACTACTATTATTTTAAATTTTAAATAAGATTTTTTTTCAAATATCTAAAAAGCCAATTTTTGAAGCAAATAAAAATTTTATTGGCTTTATTCATTATATTTATTATATATTATATATTTGTATCTTTATTTTCAAAATTTATTTATTTTTTGCCTACCGTCAACATTTTATTTTTTTATTTTTATTTCCTCTAATATTTAAATTGTTTTTTTGTCCTTAATATAAAAAATTCAAAATTATTGAACGGTTCGAAAAATCAAAATAAATAGATTTGTTTTTCAATAAATTTTAATTAAAAACTTCACTCCATCCCTCTTTATATCTACCCTGCCTTAAAAAAAACCCGAATAACAAAAAATCTTACCTTTTAAAAAAAAAACAAATCCCTATTTTCTCTCTCAAATTTTTTTCTCAAAAATAAGAATCCAATTGTTGTACATATACTCAATATAAGTATTTACTAAAATTTTCTACTGGAGAAAATTAAATATCCTTGTTATTATAAATATATATATATATATAAAATGTATTGTATAAGTATTATGACATGCGTTATAACTTAACATAGTAAATTATATCCCATTCTAATTCTATGCAAAATGACAGTATAATTATGTCAGACAATAGAATAAAAAATTTATACAGTAAATAACGTGAACTCTTAATTGGTTCTGACTGGTTTTTGGGTTTTTTTAATATAAATTTTTAATTTTGTATTGAAGTTCTTTACAAAAAAAACTTTCGATAAACGGCAAATGAATTTACAAACATCTTTTTTATTCAAAAATTTAAATTATATTTCGAACAAAATAACTGAAGCATCTAGGCTACTCAGTTCCTTTGAATTCCTTATTAACTTAGATGCTCATCCAGGAAACTAAAAAATAAGTAACAACAACAAATAAATAAAAAAAAGTAATATAAAAATTTTATTTACTTTAAAAATTCCGAATTTTTTCAGAAATAAAAAAAATATAATACATGTCTTTTCTCATATATATATATATATATATATTATATTATATTATATTACTACAATACGCACATGTCATTCTTAAAATTTTTTTTTAAAAATCATATGGACATAACCGTTAGTTTTTTTTTTTAAACTTGAACCATTTTTCTCCTCAAAATATTCTCCTTAAAAACTATACACCCACTCATAATTACTTTAAATACACCATTGTATTTAAATATATGTCAACAGTTATAAATTAAATTATACATACATAATTTTCACCTAATATTTTTTAAGTTATACATGTATATGTGTACCACGCAATATAAAACAAAACAAAAAAATTGTATCCCTAAAAGTATGTAAAAATAAATATATAATAAGAGAAAATTGTGACATAAGAATATTCTCTCAATAACTCTCTCTCTCTCACGTACTTGTGTATGAATAAATTAGACTGGGTAATTATATACATATGTATATGTATATCAACTTTAAAATATATTAACAAGAAAATAGGGATTTGACTCAAAATATGTATATATAATATATATTTATTTTACTCTACTAATAATATCAACACATTTTTACACTGTTGTCATTGCTATTTTTGTTGTTGGCGGTTGTTGTTGTTTTCAACAATTTTGCGTACCCATAACTCTCCTACAGAGTACATCCAACCCAAAAATTGCAACTTTAATAAATTACAAAAACAAAAAAACAAAAAAAATAAAAACAAAACAGTTAGAAAATTGAACAGATAATATATTTTATATTAACCTAAGATTTTGTTGTTGTTTTTTTTATTTTCTATAATTTTTTTTTAATTCAGACCTGACTCTAGAGAGATTTCTTTAAATGTTGACAATATTATGAAAAAAAAGAAGAGATAGAGAAATAGAAAGAGATAAAAAGTATTGTAATGTAAACTTTGAGATGAGAAAAAAGATTTTATATGAAGTTCAGATTTTTTTTTCTTATAACAACAACAACATGTTAAACTAAAAAGGGATTATGAATGATAAAATGTTATATAAATATTAGAAATAACAGTAAAATAACAGATATGAAAATTATCTTAAGATATAATTTAGGAAAATTGTTTTTGTTTTTTTTAAACATTTTTTTCAACTAAATTGGATAATGGAAGAAACTATTAAAAATGTTCTAAGATTGAATTGACATTTAATTGAGAAATCAATTGGAAATTTTATGCTAAGAAAATTTGAAGCAGAACCAGGATCCGATTTTTTTTATAAGATAAACCGTAGAGCTTCGAAAGTCACCTATTTTAGCTGTGTGGAGTTCCTTTAAGAAAGATGTCTTTAACACACGAGAGCCACGATCCTTTCAACCAAACTTTATAGTGGAGTTCCTTGAGGAAGGATATCTTTAACACACGAGAGCCACGATCCTTTCAACCAAACTCTAGGTTGGAGAAAGGATGTCTTTAACACACGAGAGCCACGATCCCTTTTCAACCAAACTTTAGGTTGGGGAAAGGATGTGAAAGGATATGTGCGAATTGGCGTTAAAATAGGATTATGGGGTAATAAAGAAAATTTGTGATTAAAAATAAAATTTTGATGATAAAAAACTTAAAAACCATTTCAGGACAAAATTTAAAATTAATTAATTAAGACTTCAAGTTAAACTTTTTTACACAAAAAGTGTTTTTCAGTTTATATACTTCATAATATATTAACACAGGTTTCGAATTTCTGGAACAGGATCAAATTTAGTTTAAACTCCATTTTGTAACTAATATGTTTCAATGTGCTAATGTGACCCAGCACAACAAAATCTATTCACGAATGCCTTCTAATTTGAAATTTTTAACTTTAATCCTCGAGTTTGTTTCAAACATCCTTTAAAAATCCTTAAACTCTCAAAAGCATTTTTCAATAGGCAAATTTCAATCAAATTTTTAAAAATTATTTTATTATAAAAAAAAAAAAAACTTAGCTAGTAAATAAATAGAAATTTACCTATTCAATTAAATTTAAAAAAAAATCTGTAAAATACTTTATATTTACATTATAAAATAATAAATGTACTTGTAGGACTAATAATCTTCAATTTACTTAATTGTTTGTGGGAATATTTAAGAGAAACTCATGAGAATTTTATTTTAATTTTAAAAATAATCTTATTTTTTTTTATTTTACATATTTTTTTTTTTTTTAAGTGACTCAATTTTCAAATTATTGATTTCAATTATCAATATTCGAATATATCAATGAAATTCTATTTAAAAATCTGGGATTTGATGATAAAAAAAAAAAAAGATTGTTTTTGTCCCTTAATACAAATATAATATTTCAATATTTGCATATTCATGAATTTATTTTCATATCAATTTTCCAATTTTTGTGTTTTTTTTTTGCAATGTAAATAAAAAAAAAATTAAATACATATAGTTATGTTATATATATGGAATATGTAAAATATACATATACTCTCATATGTATATGTGTTGTTGTATATTAAGTTTGTATATAAAAATTTAAAATCCTGTAAAGTTAAACAGTATATCAATATTAATATGTGTGAATATGCAATTAACACAGTGGGGTGTGTAACAAAAAAATCACTTTTGATTATTTAAAATAATAGCCACTTCATAGTTTAATGATTCTTATTTAAATTAAATGATTGTTTGAAAAGGGGATGTTTTATGACCCAGCATGTTCAAAAAACTGGAGTTATCTGCAGAAAATCTATTAAAAAAGTTATATAATTCTTACATTTAGTTTGGCACGCCGCAGACATTATTAGGTTATTACTAAATTAAAAATAACATTTTTGGCTTTATTAGTATTCCTATGACAACCTCTACTCCTTCTGGTAAAAGAGAAGTATTATGAGCATTATCTCTTTTTTCTGGAAATCTTATAGGTAATGACACTCTCTTTCTATTTAAACTGAATTCCGTGATGCACCACTTCGGAAAATTTTAGAGTAGGCTTCAAATACAATCTTTAGACTGCTAAGACTCTTAGGTAGTGTAAAACTAATTATGAGCACCGATTCATTATGAAAGCTCTAAAATGCTAAGCAATTCTCCATTACCTTTTCTCTTCTCACAGAGTCGAATAACTCCAGAATTTGAACAAACATTTACTCAGAATCTATTTAAATTCTAGGAATTCAATTAAAACACAAAACTTTTATTATGCACACTAGTGTACATATACAAATATCCCAATATAAATATGTATATGAAAAGGTTAAGGGAAAAGGATTTAAAAAATAAAAAAATTTATTGACAACACTAATTGACTTGTTTATTATTTTTTTTACAATTTTCTTTCTTATTTCTACATATACATATACTCGTTTTTCCATTTTAATAACCCCCTATTGGATTTCGTATTGGAAATTTGATAATTTCCATTTTTATTAGATTTTCTTTTTATGGTCAATTTTTTTTTTTTTATCAGAAAACAATTTGAGACTTAGTCAATTTTCACTAGAAGAAATATATTCTGTGTGTTTTTTTTTTAATTGTAATACAGGAAATTGTTTGTTTGTATATTTACTTCCCTTTTGTTTTGTTCTGTTTTCATTATTGAGTTCAATTTCATTTTAATCTTGTTATTTATCCCTCTATTTATATTCAGTTTCCTTTTTCACACCAATATAAGTATCAAAAGGGTATAATTTTCTAAAATTGTAATGAACTTAAGGCCATTAGTTCAATTCCAATGAATTATAATATGAAATCTGTAGAAGTTAATTAAACGGATTTTCAAAATTTTTTTTTTAAAAAAAGAAATTTTGATATTTCCGCTTCCGGTTGATTTTAAAAATACGTAAAAGAATTCAAATAAAATATATGTGTGTGAATAATCCAAATCAGAGTATAACTTTTGATTCCATGGAATAAATAAATTGAAATTAAATGAATAGATCAGAAACATTTAATTGATATTATATTTTTACAAAAAGTCTATGGATTTTGAAGTACTCGTACAATACATTCCAATATTAAAATTCCAGAGAATTTTAATAGAAAAATACATTAATAAAACTTTAATGTTTAAAGAACTTTAAAAAAATTTCCAACTTTAAATTTTAATTAATTTTAAATATACTGAAAATATATACCAATTATTCCGAATTAAAATTCAAAACCATTTAGACCAAATTCCAACCAATTCTTTTTTTTTGGTTAAAACTCTTAATCCTTATATTATAAAGTTCTTGAATCTTTTGTTAAATTCAAAAATATATGCCACCCCACTCCGCCCATCTAACTTTTACTTATTGTTTATTCGATTTTATAAAATTAATTTATCTTTCTTAGGAAATGAAAACTTTTTCAAAAAAAAACTTTTTAAATATTTTTTAAGACTTTTTAAGACTTTTAAAAAGGAAGAAGTAAATCCTTTGGTTAAAAGTGAAAATATATTCACACACAAATATAATAATTAAATATACAAACACATGCCCATATAAAATTTTTACAAAACAAAACTAGTATCTATAGTTTTCTTCTTTTATCTGATAGATAAAAAATTTGGATTTTTTAAATTCTGTAATCATTTTCTCTGAAAAACTATTCTTAGTTTCCTTTAATTTCTATTTTGCACAACTTAACAATTTTTCTATTATTATTATTCTGTTTTTTTATTTTCTTGATTCAGTGTCTTCTCCATTTGTTATAATTGAATTTATTTGTCACTAAAATTTGTTACCAATGATAATGTGAGCATACACATAGTATAGAATAGTGAAAAGTTTTCAATCTTTACTTCCTGTATAACGATTATCTAAGCACAGGAATAAACAACTATTAAAAAAAAACTTTATATACTTTTACTTCTACTTATAAACACACTTACATATTAATACGCACATAAAATCCTTTATTTTTATTTTATTATATATATATTTAATGTTATATCATTTGTACTTTTGATATTTTATCCATTAGCAACAATTTAATTTAAAAAAAAAAATTGTATAGAACCTCTACACATACGAAAGTAGTAAATAAAGAACAAAAGAATGGAACATACAATACAAGAAACATACAAACAAACGAAAGAAGAATAAAAATAAAACTCATTTAACCAACAAACCAATATCCATTAATCACACATGAAAAACTTTCAAATCACCATCGTTGTACCCGCAACAACACACAACACACGCCAAATTTTTTTACAGAATCAAAGAAAAATAAAGGAAAAAACAAAATATAAATGACAAAAAATACAAAAATACAGGACACAAAATAAAACTAATAAAAAAGAAAAACAACCTAGTAAAACTAGTAAAATTTTTACCGTAATTACCCTAACAGTACATAATTTTTCATTTAATTTTTTTTTATTATATTTGGTATATAACACTCTGTACATACATTAAAAGTACTGCAAAAATGTAGTAAAAATATTTAATCCTAAAAGTATGCAATAAAATTTTATTGATTGTAGTGTTTTTTGTAACATGGTAAAATCTGGTAACTAACATCAATTAAATGAAAATGTTGTGTGTTATAGGATAAATTATGTAGAAATATGGTTAAATGTTTATTGATCTCATTATTTACTAGAATTATTTAATCATTTTTATATACTTAATAATAAATTATGATATTTAGTTGATATTTGATAATTGTTCTGCTAGACATTTGGAAATTAGGAATGCGATGTTGAACAATTAATAAAAGTTTGTATTTTGCAGCTGTTAGCAATTTTTAGTATGCTATAATTTAAAATTTTAATTTTATATTGAATATATTGACTAATTATTGAATAAATATTGATATTTATTATTAAGAACTTTTTTGTGCTATTTTTAGCCCTAGTATGATATATTATTTGTCCTGTGTCACAATTTAAATACACAATTCAGGAAAAAACAATCTTATAGATTTTCATTTATTAGATATTGATTTATAGATATTCTGGGCAGTGGGAGGTAAGTGTTAGCCACTCGAACGGAGACCCGGTTCATCCCAAAATATCAGGGAATTAAAGAAGTATGACAGAAATATCTTTGTTTCAAATATACATGTACTAACTAGAGCTACCATCCTCTTATTTCTTGGTTCATTGTGAATTTAATTTCAGGAACCTAAAGAAGGTATGTCCCAAACTCTTTCTACGAAATATACTTCAAGTTGAACTAAAATTTGCTGCCTCCTCTTTTCCCATGGTTGCCTTTCAATTTTAAGATCGAATAAAATAAGAAACATGGGAGGCTCTTGAAAAAGTCATTTTATACTAATAAGAATTATTTGTACCCTAAGAAAAAACCACAGAAACTCCAATTAGTATCTTGGAGTTCATATTAATCATCAAAGCTAACAAACCGACACAACAACTAACAATTGAATAATTTTTATCAAACTTTAATTTCAGCTTAAACTTTCAGGAAAACCTAAACAATATTAAAATTTCCTCCAAAAATTTCCTCCAAAACTTTTTAATTCTAAAATTGAATTGTTTTAGATTTTTACTCTAAATGGAATTCAATATAGGAAGTTAAAGGACAAACGAAAATTGATTTAAAATCTAGTAAATATAAAAGTATTAGTTTCTTTTGTATATTATATATATGTTGCTTGTTTTCTAATTGTACGCAATCTAATGTATATCTTATGTATATATATAAAAGTATGAAATTAACCTTGAAATATAAAAAGGGTTTAAATGAAAACAAGGTAAAGAGAAAAGCGATTAAATCAAAACTTAACAAAAAGTTAACCTTGAAAATGGAAATATTAATTTTTTTTCTATTTAAAAATTTTAGGAAAATTTAATTTTTTTCTATTGTGAACTCAGTAAAATTACCTACACGAGCTTTGAGTTCAGTTGTTTTTTAATTTGTATACAATGTACTTGCAACATTTTATACTAATATATTCAACAGCTACAGCAAATATGGAAGCACATCTAATATTTAAATAAATCAGGTAACTATTTGAAGCCTGCATTTTTTAGTTGACTGTTTTTCATTTCATTTCTGCCCTTAAACCCCCACAGAACCAAATCTTGAACACTTATTTTCTATTCAACTCTAAAATCCTCAGAGTTGTTTATATATAAAATATGATTGTAACAAAGCTTTAAATATTTAAAAAAATGGAGGACTGCAGGGAAGTGAAATGAAGGCAAATTATATTACAAGCAAATAATTTACAGGCAAATTGTAGGACATTCAGACAAATGATAATTCTCGCAGATAGTAAGAAATACAAGCCAATGTACTGCGAGCAAACGAATTACAGGCATATGACCCGTTCCCTAAAAATTTAATTTAATGTTAGCCTGGATTCGAATTGAACCCCCCTGGCAAATTCTAAACAAAACTGAAAACAGCTAAACTATAGGGATTTAGAAAAGTTACACCAATTATCTTCTTCCTTTCTTGATTATATTAAAGAAATTTCATCTTCACTATTTCAAAAGTCCAGCAAATCTTCGAATTTTCTTTCAAGCGTTATTGACTACAAAAAAAAAATTAACAAAAGAAAAACTATAAAAAAAATCAAAGAATATTGAACGTGAAATGAATTTTCAATGAATCTGTTGGGGGTTCATTGAGTTCAGAAGCATATCAACAAAAGAAAAATTGAAATTTGCAAAAGAACAAAATTTACACCAAAATTTGATAAAAAAAAAAAAACAAAAATAGTAATAAAAAAATCCAAAATAAAAATAGGAAAAATTAAAATGAAAATGGAAAATTGAAGAAAATGAAGAATGAAAGCACGATTTTCTTTTATTAACAGCAATTCAAAAACATTTAATAAGATTTTGAATTCGCATCTATATATGTCTATATATTGGAATTGTGGGGGCTTTTATGTAAAATACTTACTAAAGGATTGCTTTTTTTTATTTTTTTTGTTATTCTTTTCTTTTGTTTTTTTTTGTTTTTCTTATTCATGTTAAGTTTTTTGACAGTTGTGGAAAAACTTTTCATATAAATAAAAAATAAATAAAAAAGTTTTCTCACCCCCCCTAACCACCTCTAATTTTCACAATGATTGGGAATATATTTTGGATTGAAAAAATTTTTTTGGAATAGTTTTTCTCTTAAATTAAAAAAAAAATTTGATAAGGGTGAAAAAATAAATAAAAAATTAGGGTAATGGCACCTGTTAACGCATACGAAAATATCATTTAAGGGATTTCCAGAAAAAAATTATTATGGAAGACTTTCCTTTCTTGCACATGAATGAAATTTATAATAACAAAGGGTAAACATTTAGCCCAGATGGTCGCTGTATTTTTCATGAATTCAGATACTTCTTAAAAAAACCTGAAACTTTAAGCATTAGGAATTTCGAATTTGCTGCAATTTAATAAAAAACGTAATTACATTACAAAAACCTATTTAAAATATTCCAAAATTAATAAAAATTCTCTAAACTCAATTATTTACAAATTCATTTAAACTACATTAAATCACATGCATTAAAATTATTACAAAATTAAAGTTTGAACTAAATTAAGAATTTAATTGAAAATTTTTTTGATGAACTTTGCACAATTAAATTAATTTGAAATTTGAATAAAAGGAGGGAAATTTGATTGTAAAAGTATCAGTTTACTTTGTTCAATCCAAGTTAACAATTCACAAACAAACCATCAATATGAAATTCTTTGCATTCTTTGCTTTTGCTGCTATCTTAGCTATTGCCGCCGCTGGTTCATACCCATACGAATATGAAGCCTATGAAGATTATGAAATGGCTGAAAGCGCTGCTCAACCAGAATTAGCTAGACCAGAAAGATCATATGGTGGTGCTAAATGCGGTAAAGCTGTACTTGTTGCATGCGGACCAGTCGTCAAGAAAGTCAAATGCAAGGGAGGTTATTAAGAAGTTAACTAACATTTAGCCTGAACTGAATTGTTTTCTGTGAATACGGAGGCTTTTCAAAAAAAAAAATAATGAAATAAATCGCATTAAAAAAAAATGATTTTGTTGATTCTTATTATTTTTGGAAATATTTTTAGTTTTAGATTTTTATAGTTTTCATTTAGAATTGGATTTTGTATAGTGGGGTTTTCCACTAAATTTAAAAGGAATCTTTAAAAACTATACATTGATTGAAAGCCAGGCATTGATCCTTCAGAGTATGCATCATTAAAGCGTTTAGGCATAGATTCTCCAATAGATTCTTTCTTCCAGAAAATCTACCAAGGAAGAGTAGATCAAAGCAGGCATCTTTATATAAGTTACATCTGCTTGCACCTAGAGAATACATGAAACAACTGGCGTTAAAAATTGTATTGAGTAAAGACTTTTATCTTCAGAATCCTTTTAAAGCAACACGACCATAACCATGCATGAAGGTATCGTGTGGATATCTGTCTTTGCCTTTGGGTTCCATAAAATACTTTAAGTTTATAGCTTCAATTAATTTTAAAAATTTTTTATATTTCCTAATTTCTTTCATTGTTCATAACCATAAAAGATACTTTGCATATCCCAACAGATGCACATGATTTACATTATTAACATCATTATTACTTATACAATTTTTTTTTAAAATGTTCAATCATTTAATAGAGAAGAGAAAAACCATTTATCGATTACATTTTGTTTCATTATCATATAAGTATATATATATTCTCAATTACAGGCCCAAAATGTCTTAGAAAATTTATATAAAAAAAAATCAACACAACAATGACACCATCCTGTAAAAAATTGTAACAAACTTCATTATAAATTAAAAATCGAATTTTATTTACTACATACAGTTACCTATTATAACAATGGATGCCTGATGCCGTTCAAATATAGTCTCTATATTATTTGGACATTGGAGGAACAACACTTGCAACACAAAACAAAAAATAAAAAATGTATCTACAAGATACTTAAGAAATAATTTCCTTTCATTACCTCGAGTTAATTTCTTTTTTTAGGTTTTTTTTTTGGCTTTCTACCAATTTGGTATTTTTCCTCTCCATTAGTTTTTTTTGCAATTCTTATTTAGCGCGTCTTGCATTAATTTTTATGATGAAACAAAAACCTTTGAAAGAAAGAGATCACCTAAATGAATTTATTTGTTTTCTACGTTGGTTGGTATTTTGGTATAATTTTACCCATCTTTGGTTAAAGTCCGCATTAGAAGTGAATACAAAAACAAATAAAATATAGAGTTGGCATCTTTCCAAAATTACACTAGGAACATAATTTCCAAAGAAAATTAAAAAAAATTCTACGAGAAAACTTTAGGCTTTTTTAGCATATTTTTTAGCATAAATTTTGAAATAAATGTGCTTATATGGTTTTATGATGTCTGTTCAGTTTTTTA
The DNA here is from genome assembly GCA_963082915.1 of Dolichopus griseipennis. Lineage (NCBI taxonomy): Eukaryota > Metazoa > Arthropoda > Insecta > Diptera > Dolichopodidae > Dolichopus > Dolichopus griseipennis. The sequence continues at coordinate 2,804,363 of OY720444.1, forward strand.
TAAAAGTTTTAAACTATGTGAAATAAGCTATAAACAAAATTTAGGTATGATTGAGTGATAAGGTACTAAAAAAAATGTTATACATGTTACAAGTTTTTCCTGCAACTCGATACGCTACGAAGCGGTAGCTTTTCAAAGTTCAACGAATCTCTGTATTTTAAATCTCACGTGTAACTTAAAGATTTTCAATCTGAACAGCCAAACCAAACATTTGCTTCCATAAGCTTTCGTAGTTATATAAAAAAATAAATATAAAGAGTTGCCAAGGTTACCATACAAAATTTTAAATTTACCGTTATCCAAAACTTTGAATTTTTGACTCCTCATACTCTCAAAGCGGTTTAATTTAAAATCTTGAAATTTTAAGTGAAGTGAGATATTTAGAATTATGTATTAGTCATTTCAGAAAATATTTTAGTGGCGACTAGCATTTGAAAGTTGTTAGGAAATGTGCTTTTTTAAAACCCCTTTGATTTTTTCATTGCTTATTTTGCTTTTGCTATGTGAAAAACTTAATGATGGGAGAAAAATCATGTACACGTCGGTTGAATGAAATTTTAAGTACGCTAACACTTTTTGTTATATTGAAGTTAATCTTTTTTGACACAACAATATGGCAATAATAAATAAAGTTGTTCTTTGAGGAACGTATTTGCCTCATGTTCATTTTTATTTTGACTGCTTCAACTATTTAAGGTATTAAAAGTTTTATTTATAGTTTTAATTGGTTGGGAAATTTTTTTCTTTTAGAATAAAATTTTTCTCTTACCTAAAGTCACTAATTTATGAGGAATTTTAAATTAGAAATTTACATAAGAAATTTTACAATAAATGTACGTGGATCATAAATTTCTATAAGCTTATGCCAAACCCTCGGTTATTAATCGCACCTTATAAATGGCACTTAATTTAAATGAAATTATATTTGATCCCTTGGGGAAGATTTTGTATTTTACAATCTAATATCTTAAAGTATCTTGAAATACTAACTTTCGTTTCTGGGTATATAAAGTTTTACTAGAGGGATTACCGTTATTTTTTATTGATGCTAATATTTGATCTTCTGGGGCAGACTTTGTACTTTACAGCCCAATATCTTAAGGTATCTCGATATACTAACTTCTGTTTCTGTAAATATTAAGTTTGACTAGAGGAATTACAGTTATTTTTTATTCCTGCGGGTTCCAGAGTAGATTCTAAAGAAAAAATACCTGTATATTTTAAAAATTCATTCCATAGTCCTAAAACAAATTGTTAAATCTAAAATATTAATACAAACAACATTTTTTGCTTAAAATAACGTCACTTTTTTTAATTAAACATTTATAAAAATATAAAAATTTTAAAAAATTTAACGAAACTACAAACAATTTTCTATATTTTCTTTTAAATCCGTCTCTTATTTAGAAATTCTTAATAACCACCCTTGCATTTAACTTTCTTGACAACTGGAGCACATGCAACTAAAACAGCTTTACCGCATTTAGCTTTACCATATGATCTTTCAACACGAGTTAATTCAGCAGCTGGTTCAGCTTCAGCAATTTCTGAACCTTCATATTCTGGTTCATATTCGTATGGGTAGGCAGCAGCAACAGCAAAGATAGCAGCTAAAGCAAAGATGGCGAAGAATTTCATTTTGTTATTGAGATTTGTTTACTTTGATTGAAACAAGTGAACTGATAACTTTTAAAAAATTTCGATGAACTTTTATATGAATTTTTGACAATAGAAAATGGGGCCATTAGCATGAAAAAGTTGAAGCAGGTATTTTTAAACTAGTTTACATTGTTGTGAATTCCGCATTCTGAATTCAGATCACTGTGTTTCATAAATTTTGTAATTAATAAAAATTTATTAATTATTTTACATGTACAAAGTTTAAGTTTATAACAAAATGTATTTAATTATTTACTAAATTAATTAGTTACACAATTTTATTGACACAAAAATTAAATAATTTTAAAAATTTTTTACGAAAATAAAGTCACTTAATTGTAATTACCTAAATGACCTAAATTTTCCTCGAAAATTTGCAATTTTCAAAAATATTTTATGATGAACATTACAAATTTAAATTAATTTGAATTTCTATAAAAAGACCGAAACTTATTGGAAAAAGTTATCAGTTTACTTCGTTCAATCCAAGTTAACAATTCACAAACAAACCATCAATATGAAATTCTTTGCATTCTTTGCTTTTGCTGCTGTCTTAGCTATTGCCGCCGCTGGTTCATACCCATACGAATATGAAGCTTATGAAGATTATGAAATGGCTGAAAGCGCTGCTCAACCAGAATTAGCTAGACCAGAAAGATCATATGGTGGTGCTAAATGCGGTAAAGCTGTACTTGTTGCATGCGGACCAGTCGTCAAGAAAGTCAAATGCAAGGGAGGTTATTAAGGAGTTGACTAACATTTAGCCTGAATGAATTGTTTTCTGTGAATACGGAGGCTTTTCAAAAAAAAATTAAAATAAATCGCATTTAAAAAAAAACGTTTTGTTGTTGGTCGTTATTATTTTTATTAGTTTCAATTTTAGCTCCTTTTGGAAATATTTAAATCTTAGAAATATCTAGAGTAATCTTTTGGAAAGTTCATTGAATTTAGATTCGATTGAGCAATGGGTATAAATCCTTTTGGAATCTTCTTTCATCTATTTAAATATTGTGGAAATTAGGAAATGGATATCTGATGAAAGATCCAGCTGATCTTCGATCTTTGACCTTTTGATAGATGGCTATAGGGAAAAATGATAAAGACTTCGGCATTATTCAACCAAATTCTTATTGTATTCCATATTTTAGAACTTTTAATATTTTGGGTTTTAAGTATATTTCGTATTGGTAAATTTACTTTTACCTTTTTAGCTCTAGCAATTTTTCATTTTATGGGTTACCCTTGAGTATAAACATAATTACAAGAGATTTTTTATTCTGATTTCCAAAGTATTAACATCCTGTCAATTTTCTTTTCAATTTCTTTCTTACGAAAAAGAAACGGAAAAACCAAAAAATCAACCCCCTTTCCAAATATAATTTATTAACTTTCTAATATTATTATTACTGTTTTTCTTATTACAAAATACGAAAAATACCAAATAATAAAATGAAAATGCGTTAATTTACCACTCAAACTACATATTTAAATACAACAAATCGGCCACTTAATTTCATTTTTATTATACAAATGAAAATAAAATGAAATATTAAATAAATACAAAATTTTAATGGTATTATGAAGTTCACTTCCCATTTATAATTTTTTGTAAAATTATGACTGAATAGCTTTCGACCTGAAACGAGTTCTAAAAAAGGAGAAGTTTAAATTAAATCTAACAAAATCGAGTTCATTCGACTTTATTTCACCTCCCTTAATTAAGTTTGAATCAGTACTTCAATAGTGGGCGATAAATTTAAAAATTTTATTTTAAAAAACTAATTATACCGTGCGTTAGGGCTTTGGCCTAAATTTATCATTCTAGCAGTTGAAACAGCATAGTGCTATCTATTAAAACTTTCTTAAAATATTAAATTATTATCTAGCATGTGGTTTTCATAACACCAAAATGGGTAAAAAATAATTTATTTCAAGTGAAATCTCGACGCAATCCAAAACAAGTATTTAAGTGCTAGGCTTGGAAACACTCTAAATACTGATTTTAATAAACTATATATGGCTCTTTAATAACTTTTTATTTGGCATAATTAGTTTTTGTTCCCAACATAATGAAAGGGAAATTCGATTCTAAGATTGCATTAACACGATAGCATATAATATTTGATTTTCCTAAAGTCAAAAATCTATTAAGACTTAGTAATCCCATTGCCATTTTACAATATCCAACAGTGAAAAGTATTTGTAAAGGATGAAGTCTAAAAAATATTAGACCTACATTTACATTAAATGATTAGTTAAAATTAGTTAAAATTATTCAGTTTATTACATATTATAATTTCGAAGAAAATCATCTTTCAATATCCTATGATTGTTAAACCAACCATGTTTATCAATATGAATACTACTAAACACTTATTGCCTTTTATACTTACTCACTATTTTCTCGTAAAATTTTCCTAGTTATTCAAAAAAAAAAAACCAAAAACTGAAAAGCCTAATTTCATTTTCAATGCAATTGTGATAATCGTTTCAATTTATATTTATAAGCACATACACATACATACAAACTCATACACGACTACACATTGAATAAAATATTCATTGAAAATTGAACTAAAAAAATAAACAAAAAAGATGAAAATGTATGAAAAGAATTTTCAAAATTTTTCTTTAATTTTATTTTTTCACCTTTAACACCTCAATCAATAATACAAAAAAGAAAAACAAAAACAACAATAAGAACAAAAAGAAAATAATAATTTTATTATATTAAAAAAGGAAAAACTGAAAAGACGAACCTCCGAATTGAATATAAACATTAATTCTAAGAAATATATTAAAAAAGAAAAGAAAGCCTTTTTCATTTGCAATTTTCCAAAGTTTTCCATTTTGAGTATTTTGTATTTTTGTTGTTGTTGTTTTTTTTTTACAAATAACGTAATAAATCAATTCAAAATGAAAAAAAAAAGGACGAAAACCAAAAAAAAAAATATGATATAGAAAACAGTTTTGGATCTCTCACATTTTTTATATAAAACATATATAGTATTTTCTATCTCTTTCTTATTTATTTATTTATTTTTTTACAGTCACTCTACAACTAAATTTCAATATCACCACAAAATCTCATAAGTAAATCATTAATACCAGTATAAAAAATTTTATTTAACTGGATTTAGTTGCCACTTTATTTTATTCGTTTTTTTTTTTTCATTTTTGTTATTTTTTATAAATTTTGCGGTTAAATTACATATGGAAAATACTCAAATGGCAATGCATTATGAAAACCGTGTAAATGATTAATTTTGTATTTTATGGGATATTAAATTTTTATTTAGACTTTTAAAATTTTTTATTTAATCAAATTAGATTAGAGGCTAGCCCCAAAGATTTAGATGAATTTTAATCAACCGAAATGTAATGGACCAAAAAGAATAGTTGGTTTTACAGTTATTTATGAATTTCTAAGGAAAATTAGTGAAAATCCTTAATTTAAAATATTTTTTATATAACTTTATATTTATAGCAAACCTTTTTTTTATATTCCTTTAAGGAGTATTGGGTATTCATCATGTCTGTTGAGCCTAAGATAAGATTATGAACACACACATGTTAATTTTGTGCGCCATCTATAATCCTACACAAGAGTTATTTATATATCAATATTAAATCTTAATTTTTTATAACTTGATATTTTTTTATTAGATATGATCTGACCGGAACTTGAACCCGTAATCAGTAATTAGTTATATTTTAAGCTATTAAATTCAATTTTGGACAGTAATTTCCTTATCTAGCAATTTTTTAGTAAAATACACTCTCAATAGCTTTGCCGTTTTATACAAAAGTTTTGAGTTCATGCCAAGCCGATTCCAAGTGCAATTTTAACAAACTTTTAATAAACCGATCAGTACATTTGATAAAGGTTTTAAAAGATTTTAAAAAAAGAACTTTTTAGATTGCCAAGCTTTTGGTTTCTAACTAGGCTAGAATCCAAAATAGTCATTTAAATTATCTCTACCATAATATGAAATATTATATGAAGATATTAGGGCAGTATTCTTTAAACAATATTTGAATTAACAATTAGTTTTTTAAATATCAGGTGTATGAGCTTATTTGCTGCTTAAAAAAAAACAAGCTTATTTACTTTGTGATAATAACCACGTATACACTTCCGACTATTTGGTAGAACAAATGATTTAGTTACAGTTCAGTCACAGATTAATAAACAGTAGTCAGCACTAAAAAAGCAGATACCAGTGAAACAGTTACATGAAAAAGTAGTGTGTACTAAATTAAATAATTCAATTAGTTTATATTCTTATATTACCTTACAAACTGAAAATAGTACATTTTTTGACTTACAACACTTTATCATTACAATAAATGAAAAGTGTATAAGTTGTCATATATTTTTCATTTTCAATCATCATGCCCACAAATTGAATTCAACCATAAAATATTAAAAATAATCCTGTATATTTTTTCTCATTTTTCCTGTCTGTTTCTTTTCATATTTTTTTTGTTTTTCTTATTTTATTTTTTCCTTCAGTATTAACCGTTTAGCTTCACTTCAGTTAAAATTTCAGAGAAATAAGAAATAAAAATAAATATACAAATAAATATGTATACAATTTGATAACATTCAGAAAATTCTATTTTTTTAGTTTTTTATACATTGGTGCATATGATACTTGGGTTACAATTACACATACACACATACAAACATTTATACATTTATAAAATTTATAAGTACCATTATGATTTGGAAAATTGAATGGAGAATCGAATGGAAATCAAGTGAATAAATTTTAACACCATAAAATTTAATTTGTTATAAGGTTACAATTTACATATTATATTTACATATATATATATATATATACTTGTATAAATTTTTACAAATTGTAAAAGTTTATCTCTTTTGAATAAAATATGAATAAAATATAAAAAAAATGTTTCTTTTATCGCACTTTACAAAATGTTTTTATTTAATTTTATTTTTATCGTTTGCAAAATTTTTATTTTTCTTTTAACTTTGTTTTAAAATTTTTTTTTTTTTTTGCAGACGCAGTACATACAAGTTATTGTTTTTGTTGTTGTTCTTATTTTTTTAGTACAATAAACTCATATCCAACAAAAACATACGAATGTATGGTATCATATTTCATCAAAATTGGGCACAGAATGAAGTGATAAACAAATAAATTAATATTAAAAAAAACGAGGAAGAGTGTAGTAGAGTAGACTGTGTCAACTCTGGGATACCCGTATGACCGTAACATATACATTATATCATCCGGTTAATTACTTTTGGCTTTATTAAGTGTAGTGGAATATTCATATAAAATAAAGAGTTGTATGGCAGCTACTCGAACCCTCTGTCGTAGACCAACCAAATTTTGCAGAAACTTTGGCCATTACACTAAACAATTTTTGGCAAAAATTCAGACACCCAGCTTCATTAGGTGGAGAATAATGCTCATATAAAATAAGGAGTTGTATGGCAGCTACTCGAACCCTCTGCAGCAGACCAACCAAATTTTGCAGCAACTTTGGCCATTACACTAAACAATTGTTGGCAAAATTTCAGACACCCAGCTTCATTAGGTGGAGAGTAATGCTCATATAAAATAAGAAGTTGTATGGCAGCTACTCGAACCCACTCCACTAGACCAACCAAATTTGGCAGTAACTTTGGCCATTACACTAAACTTTTTTTGGCAAAATTTCAGACACCCAACTTCAATAAGTATAGAGTAATGCTCATATAAATAAGAAGTTGTATGGCAGCTACTCGAACCCTCAGCAGTAGACCAACCAAATTTTGCAGAAACTTTGGCCATAAAACTAAACTACTTTTGCCAAAATTTCAGACACGTAGCTGTAATAGGTACAGAGAAATACTCATATAAAAAAAGAAGTTGTATGGCAGCCACCCGAACACATGGACCAAAATGGCTGGATTTAAATAGCGATGACGGCTATTGCAAAAAAACGAATTTGCGAAAATTTCAAGATCCTAGCTCCTTTAGTGTTTGAGTTATCGTGCGGACGGACAGACGGACGGACAGACAGACGGACAGACGGACGGACGGACAGACGGACGGACATACATAGCTAAATCGATTTATTTTTCGATTCTGATCCGATCCATACACTTGAGTCTATATCTACCCCCCTCCTTCTCTGCGTCACAAACGTAATGGCAAATTTATTATACCCTTTGACTATATAGTCATACGGGTATAAAAATGTGTAAAAGTGGGGTTAAAAGTTTTGTCATTGATATAATTGAAGTGGTTTTGTTTTGTATTTACGTAAGGTTTTTTTTCGAAAGTGTTTTTTTTTAAGCTTAGGCCTCTTCTATGGACATAAGGGTAAATAAAAAATTTCCAGAGTTAGGAATTTGAAATCTTTGACTTATATTTAAATTGTAATCAAAACCTAATAATTAAAAAACTAAAATTAATTGAGAATATTAGAGTTGTAAAAAACTCAAACTTTCAACTCATCTCATTTGCATACAATTAATTCTTCAACTTAACTCAAATTTCAGAGTCTGTTAAAATATTGAGTCCTTTCATAAATTAATTGATTGAGAATATTAGATTTGTAAAAAGCTCAGATTTTAAATCATCTCATTTGAATACAACTCATTGTTTAACTTAACTTAAATTTCAGAGTATGGTTCAAATACCGTGTCCCTTCATAAATTGTTTGATTCACAAGCACATGAACTTAAATATGATAAATTTTATCATATAATTTTCCCGGAAAATACATTTGAAATACATGTAAATTTAATAATGAGTACAAATTTAATCTGTCATTATAACTGTCATTGCCTTGTAACACTCTACAATTATAATGACAGATTTATATTCAGCCAATTATTTACATTTTTCGATTTGTTTTCAAAACTTTGTGGTAATTTGAGTAATTTCTTAGAAACTACTCAAATAAGCTAAGTGTTACTTTGATCTTAAGATATTCTTGTTAGGTTGTTAAATGAGTATTTTATACTTGCATTGCTTTGAGTGTTTTAAATTCGAAGAAATGCTGGAAAATTTTATGCCAAAATTTCAAAACCTACATATAAACTTAAAACATTTATTTTTTGAGGGGATACAGTCAAGAGTATCCTTCGTTTTCCTTCTATTTCCTCTTCAGCTCCATTAGTTAATTTTCCAGATTCTTTACTTGGGCTTTTATTCTTGAGATTCTAAAACTTCGAAATAAACTGAATATAGATTAGATTTTATTCAAAATCAGATCAATACAATTAAAAAAAAATATTAAATTAAAGAAATTAAATTTAAAATTATAATTAAATTGAAATTAATTTTAAAAAACCCAGTTTAACAAAAGACAATATTTCAAATTAAGCTGCTTTATAAATTTTAAAAACTCAAATTTCTATTAACACCGACGACAAGAAAAAAAACTCATTTTTCAGCCTAATTAATTCATTTAATAAATTTATATCCATCAATTCAATCCAAGATTTCAATTAAAATCATTCATTTCATATTTTTATTTTTTGTTTTTTTTTTAATTTTATGACAGAAAATCGATATTACAAAATAACATTACTACTAACCAGCATCCCTTTCTATCATTACTCATTCTTCACTCATTCTTTACTATCATCACTCAACATTATTATTCTCAATACTATATCTCAATGTTATTTTACAGATTCTCAATGAGTACCTCTACCTAGATATCTACTATTTTGAATTTCAAATTAGTTCTCTATTATAATAACATTTTTGACATTCTGTTATCACCATCATTATTAACTCTTTGACAAGTGTATTTTTTTTTTGAATTGCATGCTTGTTACAGTTTGGAGAATCTGATTAAATTTTTTTGTTTTTGTTTTTTTTTTTTTTTTTTAATATAATGATGTTTTTGACATTATCAGTTCGGTTATCAATTGACAATTGAAGAGAATCCAAAAATAAAAAATGAGAGAAATGTAAAAAAAAATAAAAAAAAATCAAATCAAGTATGATGACATTTTTGACAATTTTCTTTTTTTAATAAAATTTTATTTTATATTAATAAAATATGTGTAGGTAGTGTACTTGTATATATATATAATGTATATAATATATACATATATATAATGTCTAGGGATCATAAGAATTTGATTTCATATTGATATAAATGTAAAAAAAAAAATAATAATAATTCTCTTATGATTTGTAAATATTGACAGTTAAAAAAACAATGATGAGAAGGAAAGTTTCTTATATTTTTTTAATAATCTGATGTAGAGACGACAGACTATCAAATATATCTTCTATCCTCTTCATACCTTTTTCTTTTTAATTATGTATGGTAATTTGAGATTTTCATCACTAAGAGATTCAAATAATTCACTTAAAAATCATCTTAAAAAAAATGAAATGAGAAGAAGTTATAGATTTAATTAAATGATATTAGTAAATATGTTGACAGGCGTTTCATTTTTGGTTTCAAATCTTTAAAATGTTGTTTTCGAGAGTACATTCAATACCAATTTATAAAAACCTAACTAGCTTCCAAGTAAAAATAGTTACTTACCTCTCACCTAGTCATTTTTATTTTTTTAATTTAAAAAAATTTTTACATATTTTTGGAATTTTCATTTCAATTTCCGGGGTTTTCAAAATAAACCCGTTTTAATCTGAAAATTGTCATCATCCAGTGTTGAGTTTTTGAAATATTTTCTCTTTTAAATAAAATTTTGACTTAGGTATTAAATAATATCTTTAGAATTATTCAAACTAAAGGATCATAACTCAGATAAAAACGAGGAAGATTATAGTTGCCCTTGTCAACTTTTAGATACCCGTGCTTACCCACTAACCGTTATTTATTTATAATATATAACGGGTAAGTTAATTTTTAAATATCATAAATGCTATTAGGTATAAAAAAAAATATAAAAAAGTAAAATAGTTAAAAAAAAAATTAACTTATTATCCCATAATTTTTGCTAAAAAAAAAAATTAAATTTTTAATTCATTATAGGTACCATAATTTTTGGTTAAAAACAAAAAAAAAAAAATAACAAAAAAAAATAGCCCACCCCAAAAGTTGGTCCGAGCGATGTCCGACTTTGCCAACTAACTTGCCCTATTACTTTACCTGCCCAGTTTTAATTTTAACCTCGTAGCTTCATTAGATTCACAGTTATCGAATTGACAACTTTGTATGGGAGCTGCCCGAATATGGGGTCGTAACATTTTGAAACTCCGAATTAGTGCTCGATTCTTTATATAACTAACAGTGTGTAATTTTCATCCTCGTAGTATACTCAGTTTCCAAGAAATTCATATTGGTGCAAAGAAGTTGTATGGCAACCCCCCGCAAATGAAGCCGTAAAATTTTGAAACTTCATATAAGTGCTTGATTCATTATAAAACTAACCGTGTGTAATTTTCGTCTTTCTAGTATAATTACTTTTGAAGAAATTTATATTGGTTTAAATAAGTTGTGTGACAGCTCCCCGAAACCTTGGTCTGGTCTTAACCAAAAAGAATAGGGAACCTTAAAAATGTCCAAAAAATGTTTTGTGTGAATTTCAAAACTCTAGCTCTAATTTTTCAATTCTATCTCTTGTAATTAATTTTTAATTCACGAATATATTTAACCTAAGCAAAGTAAGCATCATATAATCATATTGATAAAATGATTCATTCAAAATATTACACATATACATATTATATGAATATACATATATAAATTATTTATGGAGCCATTTACTTAAAAAAATCTTTGTGTTCTTTTTTGCTTATCTTAAAAAAACTACGCATCATTTAAATAATATGAAATTCTAACTCGAAATCGTTTACTATTCAAAAAAAAAAGTAAACAAAAAAACAAAACAACAAAAACAAACAAAATTCATATAATTTCATATTAAATACACGGTGCATAGCAAATTTTCAAATTTTTATATGAAAATGTTGGAGTTAAAAAAGTTAGCTGTTCGAGAGCTACCCGAAGTTTTGGTCCGATCTTAACCAAAAAAAATAGGGAACCTAGAAATTGATTGAAAAATATTTTGTGAAAATTTCAAAACTGTAGCTCTTTTAGTTTTTGAGTTATCGTGCTGACACACAGACGGACGGACGGACGGACGGACGGACGGACGGACGGACGGACGGACGGACGGACGGACGGACGGACGGACAGACACACATAGCTAGATCGACTCATTTTTCGATTCTGAGCCGATACGTACCCTTGACACTATATCTAGCTCGTCTAGATCGATGCGTTACAAACGGAGGAGCAAATCTAATATACCCGATGTCATATATGTATGCACGGGTATAAAGAGGGTACCGTCGAAGAAAAGGCATAAAAGAGAATTCCTTGAGAATTCTTGAAAGTTAAAATGAAATAACTGTTTAGAACATCATTAATATTACACCAAACACTTTTGAACACTTTTTCTATCAAAAATTCTAATGGGTTAATGGGGCTTCTGTCATCAGATCATATTTCATTTTTCGGAACATATTATCCTTTAAATTTTAAGCTTTTTACTATATTTCAATTGACTGGATGAAGCCTATATATCTTGAAAGGGGGAATACCCTAATTTTGAATGCAACTAAAAAAATGCCTTTAAATTCAGAATCTCGATAAAATACATAAATGTATTAATATTAGTAAAAAAAATTCTTATCATATGAAATACAATTCTTATCATGAAATGCTGTCAAATGACTTCTACAGTCACATGAAATATTGCCATAAGACAGTTTATCACATCCACACAATTTCACTACGTTGAAAGCAACATTATTCATTCAATTATTCAATCAAAAGGACTTTGAACCTCCAACCAATAATAGTTGTAAGGGGGTTTATTACATGTTAAACAATCTAATAAAACTCGAATAATTAAACACCCATCCCTAAACCCTATTTCAAATTTTTTTTATTTTGTATTTTCAATAACTTGAAAATAAACTCAAACCAAAAATGTCATCAGTCTTCGTTCAAAATCTTAAAATTTATGAAATATAATTTTTGTTTACTTTCTTTAATTTTCATTTCAAATAAATATAAATAATATTATAAATAATTTTCAATTTTATAAAATTTTTTTTTTTTTTTTTTTTTTTTTGGTGTTTAAAAAATTTTTATTGAAAATTCATGATTTATGAAAAATGTTGTAATAAAAAAATTTCATGTGTCGGCCGTCGCGAGTTACAAAATAAAAATCCAGAAGAAATTATTAAATGTTATTACAAAAATAAAATAAGTTTTTATTATTAATTTTTTTTTTTTTATTTTTTTTTTTGTGTTAAATTAAAACAAAAATTTAAGTATAAAAATTAGAAAAAAAACATTTAAAAACTAAATAAAAAAAATTTTCACTATTTTCCATTGAATTTAAATTTAACGGTTTTATCGAATTTATCATTTGGTGGCGCTCAATATCAGGAAACGGAATATTAAATTCAATAAAAACAAATAATCCAAATCTTCGATAAGAATGTATCTAAGAGATCTGAATATAAATAATGGGAATAACTTATGCCAAGTAAGTAAAATCTATTTGATATGTTTAGATATTAATTACATGATGATGATGATGATGATGTTATAATTGGAAATGTAAATCTAATTGGTACATCATAATTTTCATATTCTGTATTATCAATAATTGTTTTAATTATCTCTCGTTTCCACATTGTCTTATCATCTTCATTATTATCTGCATCATTTTTATAATTTTCCATCATTATATTGTATTTATTATCATAATTATTATCATAATTTAAATATAAATTACTTTCTTTGGATAATAACATTTCAGCTCTTTTTAAATCATCTTTATTTGCACTCGCCTTTTTAACACGTTTATTCCAATTGTTTTTATCTTCAGTATTTCTATTTAATTTTAAATTACTACGGCAGGGACTTGATTTAAAATCATCTTCTTCATAGAATGGCAATTTTTCCATATAATGACGTTTAAAACGATTCAAATATAAACGATCCTCTTCAGATGGTTGATAATTTTCTGGTAATAATTCCCTGTATGGATTACGAAATCTTTCTTCTGGGATCAGGTCACGTTTTTCACTACCTGCTGCTAGCATAATATCTATAATATGGTTAATTTGATGACCAGTTTCAGTTTTAGATCCAATTCCATTACCATAAACTGATATTATTTTTATACTAATGATATTAATGATAAGTTTGATTAAAAATAATTTTTTATTCATTCTTGTATTTTTTTACTTCTGACTTCTGACTTTCACTACAAAATGGTTGTAAGTGGTGTTAAAAAAAAAAAATTGTTGAAAAAAAAAGGTGGTGTAAAGATTGGATTATTATGAAAAAAAATATCTTGTTAACGATATTTCGTGGTCGGAAATGAATAAAGAAAAAGAACTTGGTTTTTTTTTTTAGCTTTCACTTGCAAAAAAAAAACAAGAAAAGTTTTTTAATAAAAAAAAATTTAAGAATAACAATTTTTTAAGTTGTTTTTTAATAAATTAAAAAAAAAAGAAAAAAAAAATGGTAACAAGGTAAGACGGAAATTAAAAATGAAGGAAATACAAAAAAAAATTCCCAAATACTGAATTTATTGTGTTTTTTCAACTTAAATTTTAAAATTTTATGGAAAAATAAAACTTTAATTTATTGCTGAAGTGGTAAATTTAAAAGTGGGTTCTATTTTTAAATGTAAGTAGCAATTTTTAAATTGAATTTGCAAATTTAGAATTGAATAAAATTGTTGACTAATGAAAATGTAATTAATACTTTAGTTAATAAAAATTTTATTTTTAAATTAAAATCATTTTTTTTTGGGTTAAAATTATTGTTTTTTAGGTTATATTACAAAACTTTGAACAGCTCTTTAAGTGTTTGAATTGGAACTTTTTAAAAACATGAGTTTACACTAATTACTTTAAAATTAAATCAATTAGATCAGAAGTACCTACTACTACGTTTTGAAAAATGCTTATTAACAATTATCATTTCATTATAATTTATATACGAGTTAAACTGTTATATACCAATTACTCTAATTCTTAATCATATCTACTTTCTCATACATATATCAATATATTTGAATTTTACATCCATTTTATGCTATGACCTATTTTTTATAATAATTATTTTTTAATTATTTTAATATATAATACTTAGTTATTGCACAAAATTTCTCCCCACCCAAATTATTCATTTATTTTCTAATTAGCCTTCACAATCCAATAACTTACAGATTTAAATTTAATTCAAATCTGACTGAATAACCACTCATAAACATGTGAATAAAATTACAAACTATATTCGCCTAAAAGTATGCAATTATCTTAGTTATGGAAATAATATTAATTTTAAATCAATAACTCTTTTAAACATGATTACACAGCAAATTAAATATCACGAGAGGTAATAAATATTGAAGCCATTATAGCAGGGTCCAAAACATTATTTTAAAATAAGGATTATTCATTCATGAATTGAGGCTCTCAAGTTTCGAAGAGAAGTTTCAAGGTACATTTCTCCAAAGTACTTCATCATGTTAAAAACATTTTTAAAAATCTTATAATATTTATAAATTTAAGACACAATTTGTGTATGTGCACTAGATTAAGATAATTTTTTAATTATATTAAGTAATTCAAAGATTGTTACAATAATCTCAAAAAATGCATGTACTTCAAACCATACCTTTAGCCTTAAAACCAGTTCTTTAATACTTAACTAAACCTAACTTTAAAAAAAAAAATCAAACCAATTTCAAGTATAAAAAAAATTTATTTATTCTATCTATAACAAAAACATATTTAAAATTCATAAATTCCGTATCTTTTAAATTTTTAATAGTTGTCTTCCCATTCTGGTCCTTCATAAAGCATATCACCATATGACATACCACCATAATATGGAGTATTATGTGGATTATATGATCGTTTGTATGCACCACCATGACCACCCTTACATTTAACTTTTTGTACAATTGGACCACAACCAACAACAACAGTTTTACCACATTTAGCACCAGATCCGTATGATTTTTTAGCTCTTAAAATTTCATCATCAGCTGATGGTTGATTAGATTCGTAATTTGTTGGTTCGTCTTCTAATTGTGCCTTATATTGTACTGATTTATCTGCAAATGATTGGTATGCTTGTTCTTGTTGTTTTTGTTGTGGGTATTGTTGTTGTTGTTGTTGTTGAGCCGGTTTTTGTTGAGCATATTCAGTTTGTGGTTTTTGTTGTGCATATTCACTTTGTGGTTTTTGTTGTGCATATTCACTTTGTGGTTTTTGTGGAGCATATTCACCTTGTGGTTTTTTTGGAGCATATTCACTTTGTGGTTTCTTTGGAGCATATTCACTTTGTTGTTCATGTTCATCATATTGTTGTTGTTGAGGTTTTTGTTGAGTTTGTGGTTTATATCCTGATTGTGGACCTTTTTGTTGTTGTTGTTGTTGCTGTTGTGGCTGTTGTGGTTGTTGTTGCGGTCTATATTGTGGAATTAATTTTGAAGGTGGTACAGCTTGAGCTGGATATTTTTGACTTTCTTCGGCTTTTAATTCATCTTCAGCTGCACAAGCCACAATTAATGCGGCGGCGATTATTGTTAAAGCGAAATATTTCATATTGAACGTTATTGTTAAAATTTCAAAAAGAAATAAAATACTGTTGAAAAAAAATTTAATACAACAAGTATTTATAGAAGTTATTTTATATTTCCTAATAATATACGATTTCGTAATAAATGCGATTTTAAAATTTTTAAAAATTTTAAAATTTTAAGTACACGTAAGTTTTAAATACAAGAAAATTCTAAGTGAAAAACAACTATAGGATAGAAAAGTCTTCAATACCGGTACTATTATAAAAACTCCCAAGTTTAAATTAAACTGAAAAGTTAACCATGTTAAAAATGATTCTGAAAAAAGTTTTATTATTTACAAGGCATTTAAAAATTTTCATATTAGCAATTTCGTCTACGATTTTTTAAGTGGGCAACGATGAGATAACCCAAAAGCTTGAAATGCAGTTAAATCTCATATTCCCTTACTTACATAGCTAAGTTTGATATTATAATATTTCGTTAAATTTTCCTTTAGTATAGAATTTCTAATCAGATCAATAGAATAATTAAATATCCTTTAGTTATTACAAACGGGAAATAGAAATTTATAATGCCTAATAAATTAAATTATTTTAATTTCATGAAAAAAGTCAGCATTTCAAATTAAAATATTTTTTAGGTTAGTTAACTTATTTTTTTCAACCTAATTTAAGCTTTTTTTTGCAATTTTAAACTTTTTTTTTATTATTGTCAATTTTTTGATTAGAAGTGTACAGGCATCCCATAAATACGTTAATTTTAAAATATCAAACAAAATTAAAAATAAATTCAGATTTAAAAAGAAGAGTAAGCTAAGAAATTGTAAGCTAAGAAAGTATTAGTTTACTTTTCTCACTTTTTAATTTATCATTGTATAAGCTTCAACTAGCTTAAAATTTTAATGTGGCTTTTCATAAACTAAAAATTAAAGAGAAGGGGTGCCTAAATACTCAAGTTCAAAATTTATTTTATAAAACCATCAACTTGTCTTTAGTATATTAAAGAAATATCCAAATACTAGAATCTCTTTTATGTAAAGTTTCCAAAAAAAGTTTTATTATGTTTGTAATACCTTTTCCTGACACCATCATCGCAACTCATCAATTCTTATTTCTTATGACATTATTATTTAATACAAAATAATAATCTAATTCAACTACATTTCTTAATTGGTCGTCATGGGTTCTAAATAAATTTTAAATTGTTGTGTATCAAATTTAAAGAATTATTAATTTCAGTGTTAATAATTTCCCATAAGAGCAGAAAACAGTGCAGAGTATAACATAAAATACATGTACACAAATCAATTCTTTAAAAATTTATCAAACCAATGTATTTAAAGGAACTTGCCTGTATAAATAAAGTTTTTTATTTCATAATTAGAAAATTGATACAATCAGTTTTTAATAAATGTCAAAATAAACCAATAAGAATTAACCAAATTTAAAAATAATAATGAAAAATAAATATTATATATATATATTATTCAATTTAAATTAAATTTGCCAAATTTCTTGCGTACGTATGTATAAAAATCAATTGCGATTCACTAAAATGAGTGATTCACTTTAAATTGGTATTTCTAAACCGATTTATGAATCACGCGATATGCTCAACATAAAGTAATATAAATAGTATGTATAAAAATTTTGTAAAACTATTTTTAATAAATTTCATTTCCAACACTCACATCCATTTAATTAAGAATACTTTTTCTTAAATCAAATTTTCTTGTATATAAATATAAATTTAGAATAGTTCTGTATGTATATATACATATATACATCTTTATACATACATAAGTTTATATAAAATATAAAAAAAATTCAAACATATTTCAGAAATGTTTTGTATAAAAACAATTATATTAAAAATTTCATGATCATTTTTAAACCTTCCACAATAGTTCTATGTACACCCAACAATTTAAATAACTTCTATTGAGTGCCTCAACCTCCAGACAAGGCTGTTTTTTTTTTTTTCTAAAGTTGAATGTTAATTTCTTTTTAATTATGCAATAAAATTTAAAAAAAAAAATGATATGCTAGTTAAAAACTTCCATTAAAAAACAAAAAAATTACACGTTAAATTCGAAATTCGTTTTTTTTTCGCACTTTAATTAAAAAAAAATTTTTCAGCTCAGCAAAAAAACGATTCCATTTCCATTTAAAAACTCATTATATTTATGAAAAAAAACATATTGTACAACATAGATTCATTCATTTTATAATCATTGTACTTTCAACATGGCAATTTTAATAAAAAATAGACTACAAATTTTATTCTTTACAATTTTTTCAATTAATTACATTTGTTCAACATTAGCATTCGAAAATATTCTAGGACATACAAATGTATTGGAAGCCCTATTAGAAGAATCTGATAAAACATTTTCATATAATTTAATACGTGAAAAAAAATCATTTGTTGCAGCACCACCACATGGTAGTGCCACTGAAACTCAATCATATTTTCCCAATGAATCTGAATTTAATGATAGAAAAGTTGCAGCAGCATCTGAATTACATGAACATTATCAAAATGTAGCAGATGCAATGGAATATTATAATAATCAACAGAAATTGGATTATCAAAAAGCAGAAGCAGAATCAATATCAAATTATCAATATGCAAAACCATCATATAAAACAAATTGTGGTCATGGTGTTGTAATAAATTGTTCACCAGATGTTGGAAAATTACATTGTTTATCAAGTTATTGAGAAAATTTGAAAAAAAAAAAAAATTAAAAAGAAAATTGTGTTGAATTAAAAAAAAAATTGTATTTTATTTTTAAGTTAATTTAAGTTTTATTGATTTTATTTTTTAAGTTTTATATCATTTTTTGTATTATTTATATTAAAAAAAACTTTGAAAAAATAGAAAATATGGAGGTTTTAATTTTATTTAATGCGTTGGCATTTGGAAAAAAATGTTTTACATAAGCTATAAAGCAATTATGGAACATATATTACATCCAGCCCTGAGCTTTATTAAATTTGAGTAGTTTAAAAATCCATTAATCTTTGAAAAAAACTTTTTTATATTTTTAAACCAATAAATTGATGACGTACACAACTCATCCTCAGAAGAATCTCTCGAAAGTGCGACTTTGAAATTAGATTAAAAAGACTCAATAATGAAGAGATATGAGGGCTAGATAAAAGCTGTGTTATTCTAGGATTTCCACTGATATGTTAGAAAGTAGTTTTTTTGAAAGAAATATATATAATCTGAAATTTTAAAATAGGAGTAGTAAAATTTTTTTTAAAAACCGTTATAATTAAATGCTTTTGAAATGTTTTTGCCGGTGTTCTAAATTAATTTTAAGTTATTTAATCAAATGTATTCTGCGCCAGTTAATTTAACTTTTTCACATCAAATTAAATAATTGCAATCCATAAGATATCTAAGTATATCTATAGTTCAAGAAATCTGTTACGAGGTTTGAAAATCTTTTAAAAATCTTACATTAAGCTTGATGTGTAATCACAATTTCAAGATAATTTCTAGAGAAGTTTTTCACCACATGATTACAGGAACCTCAAATCAAAATCTGTAATCAAATTCTGTACAACAAAAACAGTAATTTCTTATAAAACATTCATTAATTTATTTTACATTTTTTTCACTTAAATACTATAAATTAAATTTAAATATAAAAAAATATTGAATATTTAACAACTCCAAAAATTTTTTTAAAAATAAATCTTAAAATCAATTAAAAACCTAATTACACATTTTTTGAAAAATTCAAAAAAAAAAAACGAATTTAATAACTTCCACCATAACCATAACCACCTACTTTATAACCGGAACCATAACCACCATAACCTCCCTGACATGATGCTAATTGAACAGTTGGAGAACAACCAACTATAACACTTTTACATGAATTAGATGGTGCATTTCCATACGAGGGACGAGGAACTACTGCAGGTGGTGCATATACTGATTGTGCAGTATCATAAACATTCATTGATTGATAATAATCCAAAAAAGGTTGACGATATGCCTGTTGTTGCATTGGATAAACTTGTGGCTGTTTTTGTGGCTGTACTTGATATGCTGGTGGTTTATAAATTGGTCCAATTAATGGTGGCTTATATCCTGCAGGAGCTGGTGGTGGTTTATATGCGGCTGGCACTTGCTGTGGTTTATATTGTACTGGAGCTGGGGCTGGTGCTGGTGCTGGGGCTGGTTTATATGATGGTAAAAGTGGTGATGATAAAATAGGATCACCATAAGCATGCATTAATGGAAATGATTCAACACCATAATGTTGGGGTTGAGGTTGATGTACACCATAATGGTTGTAATGTTGTTGGGGATAACTACCATAATCAACCAAAGGTCTTCCATAATCAAATGCATGTTCACCATAATTTAATTGATGTCCACCATAACCTAAATTCAATGGTACTGCTTCATCATAATTTAATGTTTGTTTTAATGGCACTGGTAAATGTTCAACATAATTTACAGGTTTTGGTACAGATGGATATTCACTACCACCAGTAACTTTTAATGGAATTGGATCACCATAAATTGGTTTTCCACTTTGTAATAGTGAAAATGATTTTTTCTGACGATTACTATCATCATCTGCTTCTTTTACCGGATCTTTAGAATTTTTATCAGCTGCTGTTGGAACATTTGTTTCAACTTTAACTGATGAAGCGGTTTCTTGTTCCTTAACTTGGTCCTCAGCAATTACGGAACTCAAAATTATTAAAAATATTGAAAATACGCCAAATAATTTCATAGCGTTTGAATTTTGTATATGTTATGCCCGTAAATGTCTGACCAATTTGAATAACGATATTAAAATGATCGCCTACCTTTATAAACTATTTTTAAAAATTTAAAGGTAACAATTTTTTTTTGTATTTGTACAGGAAATGACACTTAAAAAAAAAAATTAAAATAATGCTTCTAATTTTATTCCTTTATATAAAAAAATTTCAAAGATTCAAATTACTTCTAACTTGTAACTTTTCAAGTTCACGAGCGTAGTTATAATTTCTAATATTAGCTAGGTATTATGTTCCTTTTCTTCAGTTTATAACTCTTTAGCGAATTATAATCATAACGTACTCAATTTAGTATTTGTGTATTCATAATCTTATAAATTAGCTGCAAGTCGACTAATCAACGGTGAATGAAACTTGATTAAATTTAATTAGTGAAATTAATTGAACTTTTATTTTTAAGTCGACTCCGCAGAAATGTTTCAAGTCGGCTTAGAAGTAGTAAATTTTCTGGTAATATCTAATTCCGATGGTAAGGTTATGAAACTTCCTAGACCAAGTGCAAAAGATTTTTTTAGTCCTATTCCTTCCTAAATAAGAGATAGAGTATATTTACCAAGTAATTTAGAATAAGCTTCAGTTTCGATAAAGATTATTATCACTAAACCGTTCATTAGTCGACTTGTAGCTAATGTATAAGGTTATAAATGTACAAATACTAAATTGAGTGCACCATTTAATATTTTACACATTATTATAATATATTTTTTATTTAATATACCCAAGACGACTTTTCTCTTGAAAGGTAGGGGTCTAAGATTTTATGCCATTAGTCCAAAGTAGGATCTTAAGAAATACACACCTAAACTGTTGATTAATCGATTTGTAGCTAATGTATAAGATTATAAATATACAAATACTAAATTGAGTGCGCCATTTAATATTTTACACATTATTATAATATACTTTTTATTTCATGTACTTAACACGACCTTCCTCTTGAAAGGTCTGTGTTTAAGCTATCATACCATTGATCCAAGGTAGGATAAAAAGAATCCCCCACCTTTATTTTACACTATTACATTCTAGTACTTTTTGAGAGTTTTAATTAGTATCTTATCTCGACAAGTTTAGAAAAACTTTACTCAAAAGTTTTCCCTAAGGACAATATTACGAGTAAGTTTTAAAATATACACTTTACCAGCCTATAGTTGTAGGTGAATAAATATTTCCGTTATTTTATGTTATATGAAAAAACGGTAGAAAAAAATCGAATTAAATGTCCACTGTTTTACTTTTCCTTATGATTATGAAATTAGATCCTTAAATTAAAATTAAAAAAAATAGGATAACGCAATATTAACATAATAATAATGAATTAATTTAATTTTTTTTTTTTAGATTCAAATCTGATGTTTCAATTGGAATAAAAAAAACTAAAAGGTTAGTGACATAATTAAATTGCATAACAGTTTTTTTTTTTTATAAATGATATTTAATCCTTTAATTAATTAATTCTGCAATTTTTAATTAATATTTTATTGAAATATTTTTTTTTTTAATTATTTAATTATTTTTTTTTATTTAAAAATACTTAATAAGGTTATCTTAACTTTTAGTTATAGTATTAATTAATTTACTATTTAACAGATTTGGGAGTTACTAATGGGCTATTTGGTAATTTTATCTATTATAGTTTTTAGTTCCAGAATTTATATTAACTTTGGCTGTTTTAAGCATTGATCGACTAATTTTGATAACAATAAAATCGACTAAATGTGGTATCAATTAAAATATTTTTGAGAAATTATAACTTTATAAAGTTATATTACTAATTATATATTTTGATTATGATTATGGCAGCAGATTTGGTATTAGTAATTACTTATGTTGCAAATTAAATTTTGAAGTATTAGAACTTCGTGTTCTAAAGTCTAATTTTAAGTGAAATTTGAAACATTTTTAATATTTTGAGAATTAATTTCTTTAAGTCAATATATTCTTAAGACCCCTATTAATAACGTTAGGTACTTTTCAATTATGATTCGTTTTTACTTAAGGCCAAAGTCCAATTTCTAAAAATACTTTAGAGTTTTGAAAACTAATAATGTATTTGTATTAATTTTATAAAAGAGGTTCCTATAAAACTTATAAGATTCTATTTTATTCAAATTAAATTTTAAAAACTCATCTAAGACTATAGGGTCCCCAATAATATTTATATAAAATGATTTTTTTTTTAATCGCAATCAGTGTGTCTTAATTTATACATATAAAATTTATAAAGTAATACAAATCTAATAATTAGTATCCAAATTCATCATTTTTAGCCTTGAACTTTACCATTATATTTTATACCTTCATATGATTTTTAACTTTTTAAAAACAAGATTCATATTTCTGAATGCAAAAAATTTTGCTGACACTAGAACTTAAAAAATTTTTTAAGCTCGATTCAAGTAAATAATAAGATACTTTTGAAATTTAGGTTAAGAATATATAGCAATATGTATGTAAAAAAATTAAAATGTTTCTAGAACTAAAACAATCTAATTAATATGAGATAAATAAATAGCTTAATTCTAAACTCGCAACTAATGTAAGAAATCTAAATTTCCATTGAAGCACCTCTAACCGGAGTTTATAATAAGTTTCTATTTACATTAAAATAGTTACCACCACAATTTTAAAATTTCATTGAAACCTTAGTTGGTACCAGATTCACAATAGCCTCGGAAGCCAAGAGTGATAGTGACTAATAGTGCTTTAACTTTTTTATAACACTAAAATCTAACAATTGGTAGTATTATAAACGATTAATTAAATTTATTTCTTTTCTAAAAAAAAATACATATGAAGAATGTTTAAAAAAACTCTAATTAAATATTTTAAATACCAAGTATTTTTCAAGTTTTTTAAGAAAATTTTCATTTTAAAAACAAATAAACGCTTTTAAAATGAAAACAACGTTAACCTTGATTGCGTTAAAATACAAAAAATAAAAAAAAATATTAAAATTTACGCAAACGTATATAAAATTTTTCAGACTAGATTTTTTTGTTATTATTCTGTTTTTTTTTTTACCCTCCAAAAAAACTTATAAATTCATTTATAGTGAATTTCGGACGTTTAGTATCAAATTTAAACGCAACAGCTTCACACACAATGAACGCGTACACATACATAATATTTTTCATAAGTTTTATTGGTTCATCATATGGTTTCCTTGGTTTGCGTTTGCATCGACCATTACAATTTGATGAATCACAATATCAACCAGTTTCATTGCCTAAACAAGGAGAATGTGATTCAAATTTACAACAATATCAGCCAAAACTACCTTTTTTCTATTCGGCATTTAAAAGACCAAAATTGTATCAACAGGCATTAAAAAATACTTGGCCACATGAAGCAATTCATGAAGGAGAATTGCATAACCCACATTTTAATCCATTGAAGAAACCAACATTTATTCCAGAATATGAACCAAAATTATCAGATCCATCACCATTGCCACAATATACAAATCCTGGCAGTCCCCAATCATATAATGAATATGAAGGTTATGAAAAACAGATACCATTAAAAGAACCAGTTTATGAACATGCACCACAACCCGTTCATTATGAACCAGAACCTGAACATTATGGACATGCACCCGAACAAGAACATTATGGATATGCACCCGAACAAGAACATTATGGGCATGCACCCGAACAAGGACATTATGAACATGCACCAGAACCTGTTCATTATGCACCTGAACCAGTTCATTATGCACCTGAGCCAGTTCATTATGCACCCGAACCTGTTCATTATGCACCAGAACCGGTTTATGAAGAACCAGAACCAATAAAAACGTATCATGCACCAGAACCCCATTATGAAGCGCCTAAACATGCACCTACTTATAGTTCAGGTGATGATTATAGTAGCTCAGCAGTTGATAGTGATGTTCCTTGTGGTAAAAATATAGTTGTTGGTTGTGCTCCAATTATTCGATATGTTAAATGTGGCGGATACCATGAAATTCCAAAAAGATATATTACAAAGATAAGAAGTATTCCACATCCAATGTTATAAATCTTATCTGATTACCTTATTTGATATTATAAATTTTTTCTACTTTTTTGTATATAGGTTGTTATAAATGTATGTATGTGTATATTATTTTAAGAATTTTAATAAATTTTGAAAAAAAAATTTAACAATTTGAATTTTATTTGATTACCGTTATGAAATTTAGTAGGAATTGTAATCTTTTGAAGGAAATTATGAGAAAATTTGAATATTTAGCAAATTCTATAGCAAAATTCATGGATGAAAAAAAGAGTAAAAGTTTTAGTAAACTTCGATTTGTAATTTTGAGTTATAATTAAAAATCTGCAATTATTAAACATTTTTAATTAATTTTATTCTGAGATACTGGAAAATAATTTAGATAAAGACTAAAATTTATTCTTCTGGAACTCAAAATCATACAAATTTCAATCCAAACCCATATTTAATCATTAAAAATTGAATAAATTAATTGAAATCATGGTATTTAAGTATTTCTTACTAAATACTTAGTCGAAAATACTTAAGTACCTATAAAAAATTAATTACAAAAGTAAATTACCTTATTACTCAAAATTTATTTACTTTATGGGAATTACAATATTTTTTACTTGATTCTTTCACTTGTACTTCAATTTTGTAAGTATCGCAATCTAAGTAATGCTGGTACTTGTCAAAGTAATTAGCATCAGGTAATGGTAGTTACAACTGTATTTAAGTACAATTTTACTTAGTATTTAATTGGTCTGGTTCTGATCATCTCCTATTCTTATACTAATAATTAATAAAATCATATCATTAATTTTAAATTTTTATAATATCTGATTACTATTTTTGACATTTAAGAATTGTGAAAAATCTTGAGAATTGACTTTTGTTTTGCTATCTATAACATTGTGTATGCACATTTAAATGACAGTTGTAATGACAGTTGTAAGTAATTATTTTAATATATTATGTTTTGTAGAATTTTTCGACAAAAATTCGTCCAACAAAAGAAAAAATTATAAAATATTTAACTAATTTGTAAAATTTGAAGGTTCTTTTTTCCAATTTAATAACTAATTTCAATAATTAGTTATTAAGTTGAAGATTTTATAAAACTCGTCATTTATCTGAAGAATTATTTTGCCCAACCTGTCATTTACACGAGATTAAAATCATGGATAACATTTTTACTTTTTTAAGAGTGTCTGTGTTGAAATTTTTTAAAAAATTTTTTAATCAAATACTAATATTGAATATTAAATTTTAATTATATAATTAATGAGGTAATAAAATATAATTAACAGCTGTTTATCTTGAAAATAATCATGTGTGAACGGCAGTTAAAATAGTCATCTTAATTATTAATTAACTTCGTGTAAATTCAGGCACCCAATAATTTAACAATTTTAAACATAAATCTGAACTTTGTCACAACCATTTTTTTGATGATTTTAACAAATCATTTGATTTTTAATATATTAAATTACTTTAAAAATGTTTTAAAAATGCGCTTGATTGCTTACAACAAATATGAATACGTCAAAACGTTAAATTGACAGGTCTTTGAAACATTACAGAATGATTTCAGCTTATGCTTAGTGTGGACACAAACCATTCTCAAAAGAATAATGGATGAGTATTGAGTGATGCTGTCATAGAGTCGTATTTTTAAAAAATTGTCTAGATTTAAAAAATTATATTAAATTATATTATTATCATTGATATTTTTTAATTAAATTTATTTAAAAAATTTTATACAATTATCAATGATTTATTTGAAATTCATAAAAATTGTTAAAAAAGAGTTCTAAATTAATTTTAACTTAAAATTTTTTTAAAAATTACTTTCTTTTAAAAAAACATGACTTAAGTTTCTAATTTTATTATTAAATTTATATTTTATTTTGAGGCGGAAACTTTTAGTTAAAATTAAAATTTTGCAAAAAAACAGATTTTATTTATTAAACTAAAAAAATCTTGAATAAAAAAAAAATTATAAAAAGTAATGCTTATTAAATGGATTATTTAATGAAAGTACTTATATTTCAATTTATTAATTCTAGAAATACATTCAATCACTAAATTTTAGAAAATAAAAAATAATGAAATTGTATCCTGTAATTTAAGGAACTCGTGCTAATTGATAATAATTTTAAAATAAATTAAGTGGTATTATGCAGTTGCTTTTTCGTTTATGCTATATAATTGGGCAATATTATTTTATAGTGTAAATATTTAAAATATTTGAAAATTTTTAATCCTAATTATAGAAATTGTGAAAAAAAAATCAAAATAGTATAATCACTTATTGAAAGTGAAAAGCTGTTAAAAATAATTAAATTTTTGACATAATTGCTTTAAATCAGTCAATCAGATTTAAATTTAAGAAACACCGTATAAATTTAAATTTGTTAGAAAACTTAAAAAGGAGCTAATTTCGTTCAAATAACTTACTCCTAATATTCCGCGTCAAAGTTATTGTCACTCAAAAATTTATAAAAAATTTAAACCTCTGCAATACCTTATAAATGCCAGTTACAACGACTTGCATTTTTTAACTTGCAAAAAAAAAATCAATTTTATTATTTAATAAATTTTTTATATTAATTTTTTTTCCAAGTGTAATCCGATAAACTTTTCCTTTCCATAATCAAAATAAAAAAAAAATCGAATTCAGAACTTAAAAACAGGACTAAAATAATTGTATATAAAGTTCATCAAAACGGAAGATCTATATCACTTGCTCAAGTTAACTGCTAACTACAAAGTTAATAAATCAACTATAGTTCTTAAAACAATACTTTTAAAAAATTTATTATTTTTAATCTTTAAAATTTTAAATATCAAAATGAAATCAATCGTTTTTGCTGTTTTATTTGTTGTCGCTGTTACCAAAGCAGCATATGCACCAGGTGCAGTTTCATATGGTGGTGGTCCAGCACCAGTACAATATGGTGCACCAGCACCAAGTGTACCATGTCCAAAAAGTATTGTAGTTAGTTGCGCTCCATCAGTTCAAGCAGTTCCATGTGCAGGTGGTGCTAGAGGATATGGTGCAGGTGTTGGCGGATATGCTCCATCTGTTGGTGCTGTACATCAAGGTTCTTATACTGAAAATGCTCCACAATATATTGTACCAAGTGAAAATGTCGGATCAGAACAATGGTTGGCATCTGCTTCATCTCAATATGATAATCAATATGCTGCACAACAAGAATATGTTCCTTATACCACATATGGAGGTGGTGTTTATTAGTATTTGAAAAAATAAATATTAGTACTATAAAATTGTAAAATTTAGTTATAAAAATTTGTTATTTAGTAAAAAAATAAATAAAAAAAAAATATTTTAAAAATTATAAACTTTTGACTTATGATTTAAAAAAAAAAATCTATATTACTTTCTCTTTCTTAAAGCTAAAATCTGTATTACTTCTCTTTCTTACAAAAGTTTTAAAGGAATATTTTTGCTGAATGCTTGTATATGATATGGAAAAACTCTGGATTAATATTTAGCTCTTATATTCGGACCTCCAAAAAACCTAATAATTAAAAATTTGGACTTTTATAAATGTGAAACCGGACGTTCTATTAAATGGCTTCAAAGAAAAAAAATTAGTAATTACTATTTTCTAAAAATTCTTCTAACTTTAAATAAAAGCCTACCTTTTTAAGATATTTTTTTAATTTCAACAAAATTTCGAATATCTTTAGTTTGCCAAACAACTAGTCTAATATTTTTCAAGTCTTGTTTTTGAGAACTACGAATTTTAAATTAAAAACAAAGTTTTGCTGGATCAACAAGTTTTTCTAAAATAATTAATTATTTTTTTAATTGATTTATTTTGTTTTTTTTAATTTTATTTAATTTAATTAATTGTTTTTTATTATTTATTATTTATTATTATTCTAGTTTTAATTAAAAGAATTTAATTAGTCTTCTATGATTCAAAATGCTCTTGAACTTTTTAACGTTTTCTACTAATTTTCAAAGATCTATTAAGATATATCTTCAGATTTTAAAAAATTCAGTTACTAATCGATACATTTCAGAAATACACTTAAGTATATTAAGCATATCTGTTAAAAAATATCAAAATTAAGGTAAACTATAATATTATCGTCCTATAATTTTTGGTCATAGCACAAAATGAATTAATTTGACATATTTTCAAAGTAAACTTTATAATGTTATACTATTTTATGAAAATATAGGTTTTGTTTTCTTCAATTACGTTTTTATTTCTATAATTTTAATAAAATATATTAAAAAATTATAAATTTAAGAAATTTTGGTTGTTTGTAGATAAATTTGTCCGTTTGAAAATTTTGTTTTCCTATTATCGTCCTATGGCTGTACCAAATTTCGTCCTATCTTTGAATGGACATAAAACAGTGTCTTTTCATTGTTTTCAATTATTGAATGTAATTAAAAGTTTTATTTTTCAAGTTTCATTTCTATCACAAACACGAATTTTTTTTTCACCTTAAGTTTACGACTTTTTATTAGAAATTAATCAAAACAGAGTGGCATTAGACACTTGCCATTTCAAAATGAATTTTAAAACAGCTAAATTGTGAATTTAAGCGCGAAATTTTTAAAAAATGACAAAAGAAATATTTGATAATATTTTGCATTGTCTAATTTGATTTTATTTTAATTTTTAACGAAGTTTTACTAAAAAAACTGTATTAGGACGATAATACCACCATAGGAATTATAACCATTTACCTTATTATTTAAAAATAAGTCCAACTAATCTTTACATATATAGATATTTAAAATATGAAAACTTAAATTTAATCTTAAATTATAATTTTCAAAAGCCGAAAGTTTGCTGCAATTTTAAATTTAAAATTACATAATTTTTGAGCAGGTTTTACGTGATTTTTTTATTCCTATAGAAAGAAAAGGTCTTAGATAAGTCGGTAAAACCCCATTTCTTTCTGAGTATATTTTTCCTGGATATCTTTAACTTTGAAGTATTTATTTATACATTTTTTACAAATTTTTTAATTTTCGAAGTAGTCGAACGCTTGCAAGTTAGCTGTAAAATTTAAATCAACCTGTAAAATATACATCTAAAATTCACCTAAAAATATTATAAAAATTCATATAAAAATCAAAACGAAATTTTATTATTTTTTTTAAATCAATTTTTTTATTTACATATTTTTTTTATATTTCTATAATAATTTTGTTTTTTAATTCTAAATTCAATCGTTTTTTTATTTTTAATTGACTATTTGAAACTGCACTGGAATTTGCTAATATTTATTTTTTATATATATATATATAAATATAATATTTAATTATATACATAACGTGGTACATAATATTGTGGTACAAATGATGATGCTGAAGTAGCATAATCAGCAACTGGAGCACTTTGTTGTTGTACATATTGTGGATATTGTTCAGAATAAGCACCACCAATACCACCACCAGCTCCACCTTTACATGGTACACTTTGTACTAATGGAGCACAACCAACAACAACTGATTTTGGACATGGTGGACCAGCAGGAGCAGCACCATATCCTAATCCTCCTTTTCCTAATGATAATGGTGATGGACCATATGCAGATGATTGAACGGCAGCAACCATACAGAATACAGCAACAATAGCAACAATGAATGATTTCATTTTAAAATTTTATTTTGTTTTTGTTTAATTAAAATTTAAATTAATAAAAAAAATCTAATAAGGAACTTAATTTAGATTTATGTTTTGAAATATCCAAAACTGAACTGATGATTTAAACTGGGAAATCTATGACTTTTATACAAATTGAATCCTGAAAAAAAATTCAATTAAAATTGCTTGTTATGCAATTCAGAAGGATTCAATTTTCACTTTTATTAAATTTTAATGGATTTTTGTTTTTTAAATAATTTATTAAAAAAAAAATAAAAAATTGAAGTTGAATTTAATGAAACTTGAAACTAATTTCCAGACTTTATTTTAATTGTTTAATTTTTAAAACATTGGTTTCCTATTTTTTTGTGTGCGGTTGTGTTAAGGTTATTGAACATTTCAGGAAATCTCTGATTTTTAAATTAAGGCACAATTTTTTAATAAAGAAAAGTGTTTTAGAATTGTCGATTAAAGCTCTCATGTTTCAATTAAATATAAAATAAAATTTGAATATTTTTTTTAATGAAATTTGAGTTCTAAAATTATTGCTTATTTCAAATAAAATTATTTACAATTAAATTCAAAATAACAACTTCTAGAAAATGTTGAATTAAAAATTATTTTTTTATTATTATTGTGTAAGAAATTAAATTTTAATTTTAATTTAGGTCCAAAATGGAAATATTAAATATAGAGGGTGAGGGGAAAGAAATTAGTTGGCTTTAAAATATTTTAAATTTTAAATTTTACTTACAATTAGAAAAAAATTTAAATGTATTCCATTATTTCTTATCTCTAATTTGAATCAAATTATTATTTTAAAAATAAAATTTATATAAATTCATAAGTGGCTAAAAACTTCAGATGAGATCATCAGAGACTTCAGACTCGATGACAACCTTAATAAACCCTATAATTTCTTTAAAGTTTTCATAAGACCTTTAAAAGTCTTTTGCGTTGAGACATATAAATACTTATGTTAAGTACTATTGTTAATACTATTGTTAATAAGTCCTAAGAAACTGTAGTGGAGAATATCACAAATGTTAATTAAATAGCTTAGGTATACTTATGATATTTAATTAATTATAAATTATTGATTTTAGATATTAAACTTCTCTATATACAGCCACCATGAAACCATAGAAATTTAATTTGAATACCAACTGTTCTAAAATATATTCGATTATTAGGTATCAGGAAGCTTCTCTTTAACTCACAAAATATGATAAAATTTTTTTAAAGCAATCAAATCAATGAAACTTTCTTTAAGTTTCAACTTTGAACAAATTTCTAAAAATTTCAATGTATCTTATTTTAAATATGCAATGATAATATGATATATAATTAACTTTATTACATAATACATATTATATATTCTAAATATACTTATACATAAATACAAATATTTTTTAAATGTTATTTAAAATGTATTCACTCACCTTAAATTTACAGCTGTAATAAAAATTTCCTTTGATCATCTAAACTTCTTTTATTAGTCTAAATCTATGTTCGACTTTAATTGACACATTTTAACAAACTTATATATGTATATATACATATACCATAATATGAACTACATTTAATTATATTAACCTATATTTAAACCAACAAATGAATGTACATTTAATATTATACACAACATCAAACATTTTCATACATTTATTTTAAATACAATCATTTCATAGATCTAAATTTTTTTTAAATACATATATATAAATACACATATAACATACATATATTTTTAATTTTTTAATTATACTACTTAATTATTAAAAATGCATATTAAAAGAATTCCAAAAATAAAAGACTTCTCAATATAAAAGTAAACAATAATTCAAACCCATACACTTAAATATGAATTTTATTTTTAATATAAAATTTGACAGTTAAAATTTGGCGCTTTATTTTCATTTTACACATCTATTTCTTATTTTAAAATATTCAACTTGTTTCAACATGTAAAATCTCCTTTTATTCATATTTTTTTTTCAAATAATTCTTACAACAAAAACAATACATTTGTATTTGATTTTTTTTTTTTTGTTTTTTTCAAATTTTAAGCGTCACTTTTAGTGTACCGTTATTTATGTTCTTATTTTTTCAAACAAAATTTTATTAGAACATTTCAATTTTTAAATTTAGTTTTTACTTATTAAATATAACATTTTAAATTAAAATAATATAATAATATTAAAATTTATATATTAAATATATATACCTACATTATAAAAAAAAATTATTAAAAAAATGCATTTTTATAAGTTAATTTTAAATGTAAAATAAGAACAAATGAATTATTAAACGCATCGGATTTAATTAGAAATGAAATTAACTCTTTATTCATTTAATTGTTGTTATTGTAAATTGTACTAAAAACAAAAAGTGAGTATTTTTTTTTTAAAGAGGTGTTGAGATGTTAGAGATGTTATTAAGGAATTATTTCAGAGTAATTGAAAGATTTTTACTAAGTATTTAAGAATTTTTATTTAAAGAGATGATGGGTGAAAAGTGGGAGGGAGTATGAAACATTATGATGATGTGAGTGAATGAGATAAAATTTATAATTTATAATAAATGAAATGATTCAAATAAATGAGAAATAAGAACATACATAAGGTAAACGGCTATATTATCGTCCTATAATTTTTGGTCATAACACAAAATGAATTAATTTGACAGGTTTTCAAAGTAAACTTTATAATGTTATACTATTTTATGAAAGTTTAGGCTTTCTTTTTTTCAATTACGTTTTTATTTCGATAATTTTAATAAAATATATTAAAAAATTATATATTTAAAAAATTTGGGTTGTTTGTAAATAATTTCGTCCGTTTGAAAAAATTCGTGTTCCTATTATCGTCCTATTGCTGTACCTAATTTCGTCCTATCTTAAAATAGACATGAAACAGTGTATTTTCATATATTATTTATCTATTTATGTAATTTTTCATAACTATTTAATATAAAAATTGAAAATAAAAAATAATTAATTAAATAATTTAATAAATTAAACCATAAATTAAAAAAAATAAATAATTATTAAAAATCAGAATTCATTAAAAAAATTTAACGTTTCCGTCATTTTTTTATTACCTACCAAGGTGGAGACAATTTTTCACCTTTGAGATATTTTTTTTAATTATTTTTTCATAAAAATTATCAATAATAAGTATAAATTGCAATATTTTTAATATCGTCATACTTAACCTAATATCGTCCTATTCAATTTGCATTAAAATGTTCCCAATATCGTTTAATTCAAAGTACGTCCTAATATCGTCCTATTCAATGTACGTAAAATCGCCCTAAACTTTCTTTTAGTATAACTTTAAAATTTGAGAAAAAAGTATAGGAGTATAGACGATAAAAGGTTTTTATATTATATATTAAATTACCTATCAAATGCTGTTAATAAATAAAAAAACAAAACGATTTAAAATAATAAAATATTAATTAATTAAAAGCTCTTCGCAAACCTAATTTCGTCCTATAGGACGATATAATGTACATTTTTTAAATATAATGTCCATAATTCCGTCCTAATTTATTTTCACTATAATAATCAAAATTAGTAACCAAATTTAAAATTAATGAAAAAAAATTATAGTTTAAACTTAAATTTATTGAATGTAATTAAAAATTTTATTTTCCAAGTTTTATTTCTCTTACAAACACGAATTTTATTTTTCCCTTAAATTTAGAACTTTTTAATAAAAAATTAATCAAAACAGAGCTGCGTTAGACACTTGCCATTTCAAAATGAATTTTAAAACAGCTAAATTGTGAATTTAATCGCGATATTTTAATAAATGACAAAAGAAATATTAGAAAATATTTTGCATAGTCTAATTTTATTTTATTTCAATTTTTAGCCAAGTTATACTAAAAAAAACTGTATTAGGACGATAATACCGCCATAGGACGAAATTATAGCCATTTACCTTATCTCTTATTTAAAAAGTATGTGTTTGTGGTTTTATTTTAACTCATCTTAAAGGAGTTAGTAGTTAGTTGTTGAAGAATGTGCTTTGATGCATTATATATCAAAATTTAAATTTAAATTGTCTTAAATTCTTTGATAAAAAATATTATTTTTTAAATTTTGAATAAAAGGAAATATAAATTTAAATTTTAAATAAAGTGTCTTGTATTTAAACATATTTAATATATAAATGATTTAATATTTAAAAAGTATTTGTAAATAAGTTTATTATTTCTGATATTTATCATTATATTTCTGATATTTATCATTACATCTGATATTTATATCAGATATTTATTGAAAGTGTTATGAAAGTGTTAAAATATTTTAAAACATGTGAAGTAGAATAAAAACCTTTATAAAAAATTTAAAATATTTTTTTTAAGAAGTGTTAGTTTCTCTTAAAGTGTTGAACCTATTTAAAAGGAATTAATTAAAAACATTATACTAAAATCATTTTTGGATATTAATAAATTACAAATATAAAGAAAATGCAGTCCAAATAAGCTAAATAAATTAAAGGATTTACGGGGTATGTAAGATAATTGTAATACATATTAATTTTATAACTAAAGCATAACAACCTCTTTAATTTGTCAGGTAAATATCAATTTTAATTTCCTATTAACAAATTTTCATTCAAATAGTTTTGATCTTATTTGAAATAGAGTCTTGGTACTAATATGTACATAAGTACATTTAAAACCAACAGTCGAACCATGAAAATCATATTGTAGAAGGTTTAAAAGTTTTTTAGTCATACAACAACTTATTTCACTTCTCAATTTTCCTTCAATTCAAATCTATAAAAACTCTGCCAAATCTGTAAAGTAAAAAAATACCTAAAAATTTTTATTTAATAAAAACAATTCATATTAATTTTTTTTAAATTTTTTTTATTGCATTGTCGCGACACATTAACAATTAATTTTTTTTTCCCTACTTAAAATTCTATTAAATTTCTATTTTTTTCCTAAAACAATTTAAACTGGGGTTTTCCTAGATTCGTTGTTAATTCAAAAATATTCAGTAATATTTGTAATATGGTGAATATTTTGGTACAGCATATTTTGGTGAATATTCTGAAGCTGCTGGAGCATAATCTTGTTCTGCTTCTTCATATTGACCGGCATATTGTGTTGCGGCATATTGTGGAGCAGCATATTGTGGATATTGTTCAGTATAAGCACCACCAAGATGACCACCAGCACCACCAGCTTTACATGGTACACTTTGTACTAATGGAGCACAGCTAACAACAACACTTTTTGGACATGGTAATCCTTTTAATCCAGCTGCTGGAGCATATG
This sequence comes from Dolichopus griseipennis, assembly GCA_963082915.1. Classification (NCBI taxonomy): domain Eukaryota; kingdom Metazoa; phylum Arthropoda; class Insecta; order Diptera; family Dolichopodidae; genus Dolichopus; species Dolichopus griseipennis. The sequence continues at coordinate 2,840,335 of OY720444.1, forward strand.
CGGATCCATTAACAGCGACAATAGCTAAAGCAACAGCCAAAATAGCAATGAATGATTTCATTTTGATTATTGAATTTAAAGTTGATTTTATTTGAAAAAGAAAATAAATTATTGCAATAATTGATTGTTGCTTTTCAATGTCACGATGATGACTGATAACTTTCTAATTGAAACTAACACTATATATACATATTTTGTTTTAATTAATAAACTGATGAATTCGAATTAATTAATTAAGAAAATCGAATTTTAAATTAAAGATATTAAATTTCAATTCCCTGTAAATATTAATAATAATTTTGTGTAAAGTGCTTAAATTGCATTTAATTAAATTAAGTGCGTTCATCACATTGAACTTGAATTTAAAAACGCAATATTAAAAAAAAATTATTAATTTTTTTTGTTTTTAAAAATTTTGCTGATAATTTAAAAATTATTTAATTAAAATCAAAATCAAGGTTGAAATTTCATTTTTTTTATTGATTTTAAAATTTAAAGTGTAAAACTTCCGGAATTTAAAAAATAAAAGTGTTTTTTATTTGGAAAACGGGGAAGGAATGAAAAATTTTAATGCATCATTTATTGCCCATATCATCTTTCACGAATTGTATCTTTCATACCATAAAATGATTTACGTATTCTATTTCTAAGATTTAAAATATTTTATTCTTTTCTATTATGATTACTTAGATTCTTTGATCCTAAATTTTTAAAATTTTCAGGTTTGTTAACGCAACAAATTTTCTTGTCAATTCAGACCTATTCTTAAACTTCTTTAGGAAAGCTTTTTATTGCGCAATATTATATTACTGAAGACACAAATATTTAAAAAAACTATAGTTTTAAGGGTCCAGAACGAGCTCAAAATAAAACTCAAAAGTTCCGAAATAATTTTTATTTCGAACTTTACCTTTTTTGAACCATGTCCACAAAATTTCAAAAAATAAAGTTCCTACGGAAATACACTTGCTTACTTATTTTACATTATTATACTGTATCTTGGAATCCAGTACCCGGACCGAAATAATATAAAAATTAATCTCACCGAATTTTTACAAGTAGCTTGATAGTAAAATCATTCGTCCAAGTAACTCTCCTTACTCAGCTCCAATTTGGATTGTCCCAAAAAAAACCGATGCTAGTGGAAAAGTAAAATGGAGCCTGGTAATTGACTATCGTAAACAAAAAGGTAATGAGGTAAAAATTTAAAAGTACGTTTGTCAGGCCCGCCACAACTACTAGCTCTTTCAAATTATGGTGCCACTTTATACTTTTCTTAATTTTCTCCCGTTGTTAGTTTTTGCCACAAAATCGGGGAATAAATACTTCTTTAACTTCTTGTTAAATATTAATAACTTAAGGTGCGTTTATGTTGGAGCTGAGATAAGTAATAAGAGATCTCCTTACTTATGATGGACAGATGGCAATTGATTTAATGTAAATATAACACAGCTTTTTGAATATCGAGCTTCTAAGACACATTTTTAAAGATTTTCTAAAAGTACATTGTTTGGTGCTAATGGTTTTTTTGTGTTTATTAAAAAGCAAAAATTGAATTTTTTTATAAGAAAGAAATTACTGAGAAACAGACCCTGAAAAAAACTTTAATTCAATTTTAGTATCGATTTTATGCTTCTTTAGAAAAATTTTTAGAGGAGAAAATTATACTATTTTCCTGATTTTTGGTTTAGAAGTGGACGAAATAACTGATCTTGAAGTATTTTATTGAATTTCTATAGTAATATCAGATAGAAATAAATTGTATAAAGTAATCGCCCCATACTTAACTAATGGGGAGCCTGAAAGTGATATGCCTACATTTCATTTGCCTGTGTTTTGTTTGCCTATAGAGAATTTTGAAGAATTATTTGAATTTCATTAATATTAGCTAAGGCCAAATTAATTTAATCTTTCAAGATTTTGGCTTTCAATATTTTAATCAATATATTAAGATATCAAGGTTGACCTATAAATTGTAGATATAATTAATATTTGGAACTGATGATGGCTTATAAATGTTGCCCATAAAATTATGAAAAGATGGCAATGTTTTTCAAATATGGGAGAAGTGCATTGAATGATCAATTAAATTAATTTGGTCTTAGCTAATATTAATGAAAGTGAACACAATTCTGCAAAATGCAGGCAAATGAAATACATGCTTGTGATAGTAACCCAACTAATATTATATAAATAAATGAAAAAGGGATAATAGATGATATGTTCTTTAAAAAAATAACATATACTCATTAATATTTTCACAGCCCCATAAGAAAATTTTTTAAAAATCAAATAAAATTCTAAAGTATCAATAATACGCGTAAAATTTACACATAAGCAATTTTTTTTTATTTACCAAATTCTACCAAATAACCTTCAATCTTATAAATTATTTAATAACTGAGGATTTAACTTAGTTTGCAATTTATTCACAAATAAAGTTTTTTTTAAATAATATACATACGATAAATTTATTGATCTTTACGAATAAGCAAAATCGTTTACAATATCATTTTGAAAGTGTATAAATAATCAAACAAAATCGAAATTAATCATCAGTACCTGTGTTCTCGCAAATCAATCAACAACTTCAAAGGAAACCAATTAACAACCAACCAAAAACCAATCAAAATGAAATTCTTTGCTTGTTTTGTATTTGCCGCTGCTGTTTTGGCTTTCGCTTCAGCACAAGGAGAACAAGAATATGTACGTGAAAAGAAATCAGCATATGGTCCAGCACCAGCTCCAGCAATTCCATGCCCAAAATCAGTTGTTGTTAGCTGTGCTCCATTAGTACAAAAGGTGCCATGCAAAGCTGGTGCAGCTGGTGGTCATGCTGGTGCTTATTCTGAATATGCACCACAATATGCACCATATTCAGAAGATTACTACAACAACGAATACTAAAGTAGAAGAAACAACTGTTAAATTTAAAAAATGGTTTAAAATTTTATCGAGTAGCTGTCCAACACCCAGTTCTGTGTTTTAAATTTAAGAAATACATACGTATAGTATTAATTTACAAAACTAATATGAAAAAAATAATAAATGAATGATTCTTTTAATTTTAAATTAAAAATTTTTTTATTTAAAAATAAGTTTTAAAGTTTCAGATAAAATTAGAGGTTGTAGAATATGACAATGATGGGTTGGGGATTGAAAAATTTCATTAGGTGGGGTTCAATTAAAATTAAGAATTGAACTTGTGAAATATTTAGTATAAAAGAATCTTTAAAAGTGTTCTTTGATTGTTTAATAAATAGATCAGGGGTTTTTTTGGTCTTACCAAGTTTAAAACAATTTTTTAAAACAATTTTTGAATATTTTTTGAAGGTATAATAGACAGATGAGGAGTTTAATGATTTTTACAAGTTTAAAATAATTGTAAAAATATTTGGTTTCAAAAAGAACAATTGATAATGTTAATATTATGTACCTTGTAAATTATTGTAAACTAGTAAATTTTACAAATTTACTGATAAACCTATTTTAAACGGATCTAGTACAAAATCTCGAAATTTTTAATATCTCGAAATCTCGCTTCCCAAAATATCTCTTTTGAGAAATCTCGCTTTTTACAAATTACTTAATTGGGAAATCTTTTTGAACAATACTTGTTAATCAAAAATCACACGAAATTAAAAAATTTTATTATATTTACATTTGCTGAATCGGGTTGGTTGTGAAATCTTGGTTTAGTAAATCTCGTTTTCACAAAATCTCGTTTTAGAAAATCTCTTTTAGAAAATCACGTTTTTAGAAAATCTCGTTTTAGAAAATCTTGTTTTTAGAAAATCCCTTTTTTTTATATTCTGAAAAAGCTGATAATTCTGGTTTTTTATTCAACTCAAAAATCCTTAAAAACCACATTCTTCAATTAAAAAAGATATTTTATTAAAAAGCGAGATTTTTCAATAAAAAACGAGATTTTCTAAAACGAAATTTTCTAAATACGAGATTTTGTAAAAACGAGATTTAAAAAAAATAAAGTTACTAAACCGAGATTATTGAACACTCCTGCTGAGGGTCTATTTAGATGTGTATATTTTTAACTTATTATAGTTTTGAATTTTGTAAAAAAATTTTGAATTTGTACATACAAAGTCTTAGGTTTCAAATATATTTATTTTACAGATAAAACTATGATTCAGTACCCAAACTTTATTTGATTTTTAATTTATCAACATTATTTCAAAACGCCTAATTCTTGTTGCTAATTAGTAAATTGCATAAATGCTTAAATTAAATATTAAAAATTTTGGAAATTGATTTTTTTATTAGTTTTTTTGAAGGAATTTGAAATAATTTAAATTTAATTAAATTTCAATTAAGAATTTTATATATAAATTTTGATCATTTTGGATTCCACTAAGTTTAAAAATCCCTAATCTCTAATTTGATATTAATTTTGGAGTTTTCTAAAAAAATGAGAGATTTAATTTTCCGAAATCACATCTGAACATCCGCAATAATACCAAATAATTTGTTTGACTCGATTTTTTCTGAAAATATTACAATATAAGATATTAAATGAAAGTTTTTAAAAGGTTGTTCAGTTGAACTTTTAATAGATATAGTTAGTAAGTAAAGTTATATCGAAGTTTTAAATCGTTTAACAACCTCAAATTAGAATGATCTTTTTCTCTATTTACGGCAAGGTATACTAGGACTTTAAAAAAGTAATTACATTATATCGCATTGCAAACTAATCTCTAACAATTAGATACCACAGTAAAAAACTATTCCTTTAATTCCAACTGAAAATCAAAAGTTCCTTAATTAAATAACTTATTAACTCCCTAATCTCTATAAATATAAATAATAAAATAAAAAAATTTTAATTAAAATTAAAAGAATCATTCATTTATTTGTACACATTTGTTGTTTTTTAAATTAAAATTATTTCTTAAAAATAAAAAAAATAGAGAACTGGGTGACAGCTATTCCATTCAATAAGTCTTCCTAAATGCACATTTGACAAGCTCTTGTTACAATCAGTTGCTTTCAAATTTAGTATTCGTTGTTGTAGTAATCTTCTGAATATGGTGCATATTGTGGTGCATATTCAGAATAAGCACCAGCATGACCACCAGCTGCACCAGCTTTACATGGCACCTTTTGTACTAATGGAGCACAGCTAACAACAACCGATTTTGGACATGGAATTGCTGGAGCTGGTGCTGGACCATATGCTGATTTCTTTTCACGTACATATTCTTGTTCTCCTTGTGCTGAAGCGAAAGCCAAAACAGCAGCGGCAAATACAAAACAAGCAAAGAATTTCATTTTTGATTGGTTTTTGGTTGGTTGTTAATTGGTTTCGTTTTGAAGTTGTTGATTGTGTTGTGAATGCACAAGGACTGATGATTAGTTTTGATTTTGTTTCGAGTATTTATATATTTCTTATTTGTAATCAGAAATTGATAAGTTTATCCGAGTTTACTTTATGATTACAGATACATTGAAAAGTTATTTACAACACTTGTATTTAACGTATGCCACGATTGATTTCTAGTTAAAATATAAAAAAATGCTTACAACATAATTCAATATTTAAATATCTAAAGATGCAAAACATAATAAATATAATAATTAAAAAACAAAGTCCACCTAACAATTAAAAGCCTCAATTGCGAAATCAAAGTTTAAAAATAAATAAAATTTAAAAAAAAAACTTAATGCTGACCAATTAATTTGAACTTGACACTTGTAAATTTTTTTTTCAAGTTTAATTTTATTAGATAATCAAAAAAAAATTAGCCAAGGTTAACACCCCGGTGTTTTATTCCTTAAATTAATTTTAAATTAAAATTAATAAAAACAACTTGACCTAATTTTAATTTTTTTAATTAATTTGATTAATTTATGCTGATCATTACAAATCCTAGTTATTAATATTAAACCTATATATAATGAACATAATTTAAATGATTTTATATCAGTTATTCCTTAAATCAACTGGTGTTCAACTGTGATTTTGTATTCCGTCCAATAATTTTTTTTTTTCAAAAAACTAACAATCAATATGAAATTCTTCATTGTATTATTAGGATTAATTGCATTCGCTAATGCCTATTCATATTCATATTATAATCAAGAAGCTGAACCAGAACAAACAAGATGGAAACGATCATATGCACCAGCTGCATATGGTAAACATGGTGGTAGTGGTGGTTTAACACATTGGAATGGACCACATTGTAAATCTGTATTAGTTGGTTGTGCACCAATTGTACAAAAAGTTCCATGCAAAGGTAGTGGTGGAGGTTATGGTGGTCATCCAGTTGCTGGACATGGTGATGCATATTTATCTGCTGTACATAAACAACCACAACCAAAACCACCACAAAAAGCTCCACAAAAAAAAGTTGAATATTAAAGAAAAAAAATTGAAAATTTAATTTGATAGAATTTTGCTGTTCCTTGCTATTTTACGCAAAAAAAAATTAAAATATTTTAATTTGATCGTTTAGTTTTAAAAAAATAAAATTGTATAAGAAAAAAAAATCTAAAAGTTTTTTTTAATTAGTTTTTAATTTTACAGATTACTTTAACAGTTATGGTACTTTAAAGTGAGCTCTAACAGTTTAGAGACTCCATAATTTGGTAAATAGAGAAGAACTGTTGCAAGTTTTGAAATGGTTTTGTTAATTAAAAAGAGTTTAAGATCATTCTGATTCTTGAAGTACGATGGTTTGTGTCTAGGGATTTACGGTTTTCTATCTACAATTTTAAATTACATATTATTATTTAACAGTTATGGTACTTAAAAGTTAAATCTAACGATTTAAACTCGAGTTTGATACATTTTGGATTAATTTTTATTAATTTCTAAGAATAAGGAGTCATTCCGATTCTTGAAGTACGAAATTGTGTAATTAAATGGTTTGTGTCTTGGAATTTTTTTTTAAATTTTATTGTAAAAGTCCCTAACAGTTAGTAACAATTTTATTATAAAAGAATTTAAAATTTTTTTTTTTTTTGCTATGGGAGGTGTGGAGGTCATTTAAAAAATACTGAATAGTAATGCTTCATGGACTGCAGTATGCCTCATAAAAAGAGAAATTAAGACAATATTAAAAGAAGATATTTAATATGAAAGAAATTATTTAATTTAAATTCCAATAAAAATTATTGAACACAATTTTATTTAAAAATTTACACAATATCTTACATAAATTTACCTTTATTAATTAAGTGCAATAATGTTTGAATGATAGGAATTTCTTATATGCCTCCGTAAGAAGTTATGAGTTGTGGCTTAAATCTCGGTTTAGTATATCTTGATTTTGAAAAGTTTCGTTTTAGAAAATCTCTTTTTTCACTAAAAACGAGATTTTCTAAATTAGATTTAAAAAAAAATAATTTATTAAATCGAGATTATGGAACGCTCCCAGAAGTTAAATTTGACTATTGTGCTAAGTAAGTACCGCATAGTGAAAGACTCAAAATGCCAATCGGTAAACTCTTCTGTTCTAAACATTATCTACGTGTATGGTGTATTACAAATTTTTGTAGTTTTTGGATTAAGATATTGTGTTTCTAAAAAAGGGCTTACTTCTGAAAAATTATTAAAATTTTGGAACTTATTTGTCTATTAGAACTTCTTTCTTTCTTATTTAATTTGGCAACCTTTTTGTAAAGTAACAATTGCAAAATGAAGAAATAAAAATCTATCTTTTGAGCAATATGAATATGGTGTTAGAAGGAGAAAGAAATATGGAGTTTCATTTCTTCATTTTGCAATTCTTACTCTACAAAAAGGTTGCCAAATGTACTCTTTTTATAGAGAATAAGTAAATTCAATTTATTAAAAATTATGTAAAAAAATCTTAGTAATTAGAATTGAATGTGCAGGCAATGGAAACCTTCTAATAAATTTCCAGCTTTTCAATCGGTAAAAAAATCAATAATATTCTCAGATCTTTATACTCTCTGAGTATAAACTGTGACAGCCCTTCCTTAATTCCTACTTAACTCTGAAAATTCCTAAAATTTTATAAAAAAAAAACAAATTTTTAATTAAAAATGAATGATTCTTTTATTTTTAAAAATAAGTCTTAAACTTAATTCTTATAATATACATATTAAAACACAGAACTGGATAACACTACAATTTAAAATATATGATTATTTAATATTCATTGTAGTATTCATTGTAATAATCATCTGAATATGGTAAATATTGTGGTGCTAATTCAGAATAAGCACCAGCATGACCACCAGCTGCACCAGCTTTGCATGGCACCTTTTGTACTAATGGAGCACAGCTAACAACAACTGATTTTGGACATGGAATTGCTGGAGCTGGTGCTGGACCATATGCTGATTTCTTTTCACGTACATATTCTTGTTGTCCTTGTGGCATAGCAATTGTAACAGCAACAACAGCAGCAAATATAAAACAAGCGAAAAATTTCATTTTGAAGATTGGGTTTTATTTTTTTTTTTAAGTTTCTTTTGAAGTTGACTGATTTGTGAATGCACAAGAACTGATGTTTAATTCAAATTTCTAATGACTTTATATAGTTAATTTAAAATGAAAGTATTATTTAATCGTTAATCTTTCGAAATCCTTAATTAAAAACAAAAACAGAAATTAACACTGATATTTCATAATATAATTTTTTGTCAATTTAAATTCGATTTGTTGTTAATGAAAATTTATAATTAAAGGTCAGCAATTTTCTATAATTTTAATGTTAAGGTTATTATAATGCATACATGGCATTGAAAATTGTTATAATGATAATGAAAATTGTTCTTAAATAATTATTTTAAATAATATTATGATTTTTTAATAGTAATATTTAATTGTTTTTAAAATTTGATTGATAAAAATAATATAATTAATTAAAAATCATGACATGCTAAATGGAAATCGACTTTTAAAGATTTGAGTTATGTTTTTATTTTAATTCGAGATTTTATTGAGATTTTCTTCAGTTTTATTTAGGGTTGTTTATTTATAAAATTTATTGCATAAGACATGTTTTAGTTTAAGACCCTATTTGAATAGGTTCAGTAATAGTGAAATCAGCTCCTAACGGTTTAAGATACTTTATATAATCAAAATATTTGCTTCGATTCGTGCTTAGGTCTCTAATAGAAATTTAAATCTTAAAATTTTAATAAGAAGCAATAGTCTAATTTTTTGGAAATTTTTCAATTGGTTTTTTGATATCCCAGTTCTGAATTCGGAATCTGGCATTACCATCATTAATTTATAAACATATTCTAGAAAACAAGTGCAGCTCTGATTTTGTAATTAACTATTAAATCTAATAAATTTTTAAGTGATTCGTATGGCTCCCACAAAAAATTCTACTATAAGACACAAAATTGCATTGAATTGTAATAACTCTTTCATTTATCAATCCATTCTGTGACATTCTGGGGAAAAAGGGACCTCTTACCAATTCGATAAAGAAACAATAAGTTTATTCAAATAAAAACTTTAAATCTTGAGCTTGCAACATTATTATACCCATATTACTATTAGTCAAAAGGGTATACTAAATTTGCCATTACGTTTGTAACGCAGAAAAGTAGGGGAGGTAGATATAGACTCAAGTGTATGGATCAGATCAGAATCGAAAAATAAATCGATTTAGCTATGTATGTCCGTCCGTACGATAACTTAAAAACTAAAGAAGCTAGGATCTTGAAATTTTCGCAAATTCGTTTTTTTGCAATAGCCATCATTGCTATTTAAATCCAGCCATTTTGGTCCTTGGGTTCGGGTAGCTGCCATACAACTTCTTTTTTTATATAAGTATTGCTCTATACCTATTACAGTTGCTGTTTTAAACCCATGATATTCATTAAATATCTCACCGATAGTTCAGTGTATGAAGTGGCGCCATTTCAATCGAAAATCCTCGGGTAGTTGGATTATATCTAATAAAACAAAAATTAACAGTCTAAAAATAAGTCAAAATGCCGAATAGACAAAGGACTATTAGAATATCAGTCAATATTTAATAATTATGGGTCATAAAGATTTTGCCACCTATTTTCATTCAAATTCCATATGACATATTTCTTGCACAATTTAGTTGGTCCTATAATTTATTGAAACCAATTCAATATTATTCATTTATCTAAAATCAATGATTTTTCCCTCATTATTCATAATTTAAACTTATTTGATAAGTTTATTAAAAAATTATTTAAAAACGTGAATGAAAACGGTTCAAACGTAAGTATCTGATTTCAAAACCTAAATCCAATTTGATTTATATAAATCAAAAAATATAAGAAAATCGGAAAAACTCGATACTATCATATATAAGTTTATTAAGATTTTAATTTTTTTTTGGTCAGTTTATATAAAGCATGAGGACGGCTGACTGTTGGAAAGTTCCTAAGCCCATTAATTTTTCTAGAACAGTATCTATGTGTACATTAAGAAAAAGCATTGACTTTATTTTCTAGATAAAATTTTTTTCAGTCCTATTGCGTTTTTAGCACATTTTCAAAAAATTTTGAAAAAAAATGTGCTCATTAGTTTCACTCTGTCCGTCCGTCCAACTGTTCATATGTTTACAAAAACTTTTAAACTGTTTTAAATAAAGAAAAGAAATTTTAACTACGGATACGTATTTTAAAAAAAAATATTTTTATGGAAGAATTTTCTGTAGCCCTACTTGATACAAAGCTACAAACCCCCGAAGTCGGAAAAATCCCTATATTCAAATTGTCATAACAAAACTTCTGTTAGGTATATTTTCAACCCGAAAACGGTAAAAGGAAGTGAATTTTATAATCTTTATAAATTTTGCAAATGTATAGGGTTGCCATCCGCCATTAAAATTTACCATTATGCAAAACTCAATTTTTACAAAATTTTTGGCCTCACATATCTTCTGAACAGTTCCAAGATAGAGATTTGAAATTTTGAGAAGTTAGATTCTAAGAAATTATTAAAAGTCAATTAACAAAATTTTTTTGTCACAATCTGTAAGGTGTCGAAAAAACTCGAGAATCATCATAAGTTTGATTAGTAAGAATTAGGGAACCTTCCCCATTAAAGAGCTATTAGGACTTAAAACGTTAAACGAGTCAAAAAAACTTATTAAAAAACTTATAGTTTGAAAATGAAATTTATTATTTTTGTAATATTTGAATTTAAGTTCTCCTCATCTAATTTCCTAAATTTTTAAATAAAAAAAAAACGCCAAAGTGACTTGTAAGCGTTTTTTTTATTGAACGCGTTATATGGAAATTTTTTTTTTTTTAATATATTTTCTTTAATGAAATTTTGAAATCAAAAGTAATCGACTTAAGCAAATTTTTTTTTTCGAACCGAATTCTAGGGCAATAACCATATTGTAATTTTTTTTTTTTTTAATTTGTATTTTTGCATTCGTATTAACTTTAAAAACGCATTTCTTTTATGTAAAAATGTTACAAAATTTTCAATTAATTGCACAAATTTAAATTAAAAGTATTCCAAATTAATTTTTTTTTATTCCATTAAACTAAAAAAAAAAAAAAATGGAAATCAACAAATAACATTTGGTAAAATTGATTAGTTATGTGTTTGCATTGAATCTGAATAGTCTTAAAAAATATTAAAACCACCATAAAACATTTATAAATAGCGTTCGCTTATTTTATTTAATTTTTTTTTAATTGTAAATTGCGAACATGATACTCAGGAAAGCTTTTTTACGGGTGATAACAGTTGTTTTAGTAATTGCTATTGCAGAAGTTAAAACATATGAGACAGAACAATGGCTTGATGTTGAAGATTTAAGTCCTGCCTATGAACCACAAGCACCAATACGAATTAAAAAAAATATTAAACCTAGACAAGTTCCAGTTCAATCATTAGCACCAATTCCAATTGCAAATGAAGGAGGTTGCGGAGAATTTAATGTAGATGTAGCTGGATACAAGGGCCCAGAATTAGTTCGACCACGTAGAATGCTTTGGAAGAAATTTTGTAAAAAAAAGCTCAAAAAATGGATGAAAAAAAAGAAGGATGATGATCATGAAGAAGAAAAACCTTGTAAAAAGACTTATGAATCGTAAGTTAATTTAAATTTTTTTTTTTTTTAAATACCTACCAAAAGATGTTTCCAAAACTTTTTTATGATTTTTTTTTTTTGTTTTTTTTTTTAGAAAAGGATGTGGTTGTGATTGTAAGAAAGATTATGGTAAACAGGATTGCGGATGCGAAAAAAGCTACAGCAAATGTGAATGCAAAAGTAACTATGGGGGTGGTTGTGGTTGCAAAGGTGGAGATGATGGTTACGGCAAAGGTGGAGATGACTATGGTAAAGGTGGTGGCGGCGGTGGTTATGGTGGTGGTTATGGAAAAGGCGAAAATAAAATTACTGTTAAACCAATCATTCATTTGGTGCCAATTCAACAACAATCTTATGGCGGTGGCTGTAATAAAGGATGTGATAACGGATATGTTGGTAAAGGTGGTGGTTATGGTGGTGCTAAAGGTGGTGAAGGTAAAAAAACTGCTCAAATTACCAAAGTTGATGTTATGACATATGCAGCTCCAGTTAAAGGTGACCCTGATTGTGATGATGGTAGTTATGGCGGCGGCGGTAGCCATGGTGGTTATAGTGGCGTTAGTCATGGATATGAAGCTGTTAACTACGGTAAAGGTGGCGGTGGTGGTGGCGGTTACGCTAAACGAAGTGGATATTCAACAAATAGTTATGGTGGTGGTAAAGGTGGTGGTAAAGGTTATGATACTGATCAAGGTTATGCCGGTTCAAAAATTACAGCATTAATTTCTCCAGCAGATAAAAAAAATCCTATAAAAATTTTTAAATCAAATTCATATAAACCTAGATATGAAGAGAATTATGAATATGTTTAGAAATTTAAGTAATGAATATGTTTTTTTTTTTGTAATATAATTTATAAAAATAAAGGTATCGCTATTTAACCATTTTTATTAACAAGTTTTTATTTTTATAATTGAAATTTTTCCTCCTAAAAAATGTGAAATATGAAACCATCATATGTGAAATTAAAGTTTGATGGCACAATTTTGGATTTAAATTCAAAAGAATATGCAGTTTATATATTCGCTGAAATTTTACAATAAAACATTGCTATTTTTTTTTTTAATTTAAATTTATTTAGAAAATATTTAAAAAAAATTCTATAAAAATTGTTTTAAAGTAAAATTATATTAAAATTATTTTTAAATTTTAATTAAATTTTCTCTTAAGTATATCATAAATAATTCTTTCTTCCTCAGAAATTGTATCCATATTTTCAACATTATTATTATTATCAATTTTATCAATAGTATCACCATTAATATCATCATTATTATCAATCCCAACTGATGGTTCAATTGATGAAAAGAATTTTTCATCTTCTATATTTCTAGTTTTTCTTTCAGTCTTTTCTAAATTTAAATTTTGATTTTTCTCAACAGCAACACTGTCTTTTTTTGTTTCATTGGAGTTTCTTCTAGCTTCGGATAAATTGTGAATTACAGAAAAGGCTGTTATTTTTCGATTTTCAAATGGTGTTGTATTTAAATTTGGTACTGATACTGTTTCAGATATTGAACTGCCACTACCAGCCATTTTACCAGGACGAGTTTGAATTGTGCTCGTTGTACTTTCGGAAGTTTGAATTGGAACTTTCAATGAATTACCTAGAGTTGAAGATGAACTTGAAGATGAAGATGACGATGATGAAGAACTTGATAATCTTGGATTAGATTCAGCTCTTCCTTTGTTGTGTGTAACAACTTCTTTAACAGTTGTTACAGTTTTCTTTATATTTCCTGAATTTGATAAGTGGTTTTGATGTTGTTGTTGATTTTGATGTATTTTATGCCCTGAAATTACTTTCATGCCATTGTGATGTTGATTTGAACTAAATTGCAGTTCATCAGACTCATCTTCTTGTCGATTATTATAAATTGGGCGAGTATTATGATGTACTTTTACTTGTTGATAAACATTTACTTTCTTATTTTTACTATTGTCTCCATGATCATAACCAATACCATTACTGTAATCATGATGATGTATTGGTTCTTCACTGCCATCGCAAGATTTATAACTAACAGATGGTTCACAACTAAAAATATATTTATCTGAGCAAGGAACTTCCGATACATCACCAGCATCATCATAATCCTGTTCGTTCATATCATGTTCCACCGGAATGTATTGTGGTCGAAAAGGTTTTTGATATTTTTGTAAAATTGGTTTTGGCTTTGGTATATTATAATTATAACCATTTTGATGATACTGTTCGTGTTTCATTGGTAAATATGAATTATATCCTGATTTCTGATAAGTTCTTGGTGAATGTTGTGGTATAAAATCATTTCTTGGATTATTCATCTCTTCTGGAAAATATTTTTCTGGTAATGCATCACCTGAACGAAATCTAAAACAAATTTTAGGTTTAATTAGTTTTCCTTAAAAAAGATTTAAATCTATATTTTCAAATACTGATATACCTGTTTCCGCCAAAATTATTCCATCCATAATTGCTTGGACCATCATTATCATTATTAGAATATTGAAATTTATTTTGTGCATTAAAACTATTAAAACCACTACCAGGTTTTGAATAACCATTATAATGATTACCACCACCAGGACCACCTCTACCTGGTTGTCCACCACCACCTCCTTGAAAATCAAAATTACCCTTAAAATTCGAAAACCAAACTCTTGCTTTTGCATTATAATCTGAATTATCATTTAAAACACGTTGATGATTAATTGATGGTATATTAGGCCGACCACCGACACCAATATATCCATTCATATTACGATAATTTTCACCACCACCACCACCAATTGGTCCATTTATTCCTGTATAATCTAAAGTAGGTGATAATTCATCAAAAAATTGGTGTTTTGTGTTAACTAATTTAAGTGCTTTAATTGGTTCTCCTGATAGTGGAGCTGCAACAAAATCTTTGTCGTTCCCAATTATATTATTTTTATTTTCAGTTTTGAGTTCACCTTCTTCCTGTTCTTCCAATTCTAGGTCTTCTTCAGAATAATCATTGTCTTTGTGAATGGATGATTTATGTTTCGCATATTTATCATAACCTGTTAATGGTTGATGTTCTGGTGTATAATCTTTATTATTTGAATATTCATCATCTGATCCTTTACAGTTGGTATCTTCACTACTGTTGTCATCAACATAAGAGTCCATAGCTAAAAAACAAAAATTTAAATACAATTAATTACATAAAATTATTTTTAAATATAATTAAAAAAATTGTTAAAAATCTTTACCATCTTCAATTGGTTGTTGTTGTTTGAATTTTTGATGTTTAATCACTTTATTTTCCTGATAATTATATGAATTTTCCATTGGTTTAAAATATTTTTTCTCCTCAACATTTCCATAAATTGGAAAATTACTGGATAATGGTTTAACGGGTTTATATGCACCCACTCCACTGCCATATTCTTTTTCATAATCACTTATAAAACCGCCAAATTTATTTGAAATTTCAGGAGGTGTACCTTTTTCAATTATTTTGGGATGCCCGTTATCATTATTAAAATCATCGGAATCTTCATTTAAATTTCTATAATTTGTATTCAATTGATCTGTATTCATATTGGATTCATACAATAAATCTAAATTATTTTTAGATTTTGGAACTTTTTTACATAAAAACATCGGTTCACCGGATCTTTTTTTTGATTTTAATTTAATACAAACTGTAGATAAATTTCTTTTGTCACGTTTTCTATTATATCCAATCTGTAAATTATTATTATTATTAATCTTTGTATCTGGATTATTTGCAACAATTTCATTTATAGTTGAAGATGAAAAGAAATTTTCAATTTCATCGGATGTATAACCATCGGTACTACCACCACCGCCACCACCCCCATTCATCAATTCAATTGCATTCAATTGTAAATCCTGTAAAATTGGACATTTTGATTTAATACTTTGCTGGCTGTTCATATACCGTGGAACTATATTTTGATGCATCTGTTGTTGTTGTTTTTGTTGTTGTTGTTGTTGTGGAATTGGTGATGAATTGTTGTTATTTTCATGATTTAAAAAATTTTCTGTATTTTCTTGAAAATTTTGAAAATCAGCTAATATTATTTGTTGAATACAAAATCCAATAAGAAATTTATACCACATGTTTCTAATGAAAGGTTCTATACAAAACTATAATAATTTAATTAAATTTTCACTGTATTTATATTCTGTTTTTAAATGAATTCAACCAAAGAAAGAAGAAAAACCAAAGCATAGAAATTCATTTTAATTGATCTAATTTTTCTATTTTTCAAATTCTAGGAAAATTTCTAAAAAATTTAGGAAAAACAAGGTTTTTATTAACTTTTTTTTGTCATTATTACAATAAGGAAATTTAATACTAATAATAATTTTGGATTCATTTATTTTGGAATTGGATTGGCTGTACGAAAAAAGTCCCCATGAATCAAGTCCCCAAAAAAAAAATGAAAAGAGTCGATACCCAATTTTGTTCTTTTGTGTAGTTCTAAAAACACACTTTTAATAAAAAGAAAGGAAAAAAGTTCCCAAATTAAAAGATGTGGTCTTGACATATTATTAACGAAAAAAGATAGAATGGTTTTCAGAGTTGGATGCCAAATCCAAATGGTCTCAATAATTTGTTTAGCTTAGGTTTAGAAGGAACCCCAATATATTAATTGCTAAATTGGAGTAATAAGAAAAACGGAGGTTTAACTTCTTTCCAAAATATAGAAAAATTAAAAGTTTCCCCACAACCAACTGAGTCTAACCATGATACAAACTATAAAATTTTTTTTGGGGAATTTCATTCATATATAAAGTCCGCAAAATACAATTTTTTACACGTTCCCAAATTTTTCAAAATAAAAGAAATTATTCCTAAATTTACCAAAGTTTGGGGACTTTTTTCATATGAAAAAAGTCCACAAGTTTCATACAATGTTTGGGGACTTTTTTCTACAGCTAATTACAGATTATTTGTTATTCATCAAATTTAATAAATTTAAAAAAAATAAAAACTTTTTTTTAGAATATTTTAATGTTATTTGATTCCTTGCTTTTCATTTATTTTTGATTTACTTATTAAAAAAAAATTAAAATTAGATTTAAAAATATAGTTTAGTAGGTTAAAAATTTAGAATAAAACCAAGTATTAGAAATTGGAAAATATTATAAAATTTAGATCATGGATATTTTTAGTTTAAATTTTTTACAGAAAATTTATTAATCTGAAAATAGCCTATTATTAACTTGAAAACTATTTTAGTATTTTAAGTAGGTCTTTATTCATAAGTGCCTCCAGAAAACTTTACCAGATAGACAGAAAATTCCATAAGATATTTATAATATTAATAGTTAAAATGTATTTTTAGCACATTATCAAAAAATTTCTGAAAAAAATGGGCCTATAACTTGAAATTTTGACGGAACTTAGATTCTTCAAAAGTACGAGACTTTAAAGAAAGTTTTTAGATAAAACCCCCTCCTAAGTTTAGGAGCTGTAAGGAGTTATAATATTAAAAAAATAGGGCTCCCACATTATATTTAAATGTGTAATAATTAATTAATAGCAGTCCAAACACCTATTAGGAACTTATAACAGAACATTGTTTTATTTTGAAAATGTCCCCTTATTTTATTTATAATTAAAGTCTAGGATACTAAGGACCAAGGACCAAAAAAAATTTTTTTAACTATGTTTAACAGCAACTTTTATTAATATGTATATTAAATAACAAAAAAAAAAATAATTATAAATACTTATAAACTAAACTTATTTAATTATTATCATATAACTTTCATCGTATTTAACTCTTTTTTAATTTTTCTGAACCTAATCTTTCATTAAAAGCTCTGATAATATTTAAAATTTTTTTAATTTGCATATCATTTTCTGCTGTTGTATCAGAAGTCATATTAGAATCATTTGAATAAATTTCTTTCAAAATTCCAATATACATTCGTCTTAAAGTTTGAACTTCATCAATTGGCAACGTTTGACTTAATTCCTTTAAATCAAAATTTTTCAAAATCATTAAATCATTTTTGTCATCAATATTTTTCAATTCAAGTTTTTTAAACTGATAATTAATAGAATCATTATTACGATCAATATCATCATCATCATCAGCATCATCACTTATATGTAAATTAATTTCAATTGGTTGATCAATCTGTATTGGTCCTTTAATTTCATGTTCAAAATTTGAATTGAATGGAAATTTTTGATTATTTTCAAAATGATAATGATGATGATGAATATGAGATATCTTATCAATATTATTAGATTTTGTAGTGCTTGAAATAAAAGAATTTGTGTTTAACGCGGTGTCAGCTGTAGGTTTAATAGTAGTTGAACCATCAACATTTTTTGTATATAATGTTGAATAAAACTCTGGACTATCAGTGCTTAAATGATTTTCTTCTGAATTTTCAGCTGTAGGTTTAATAGTAGTTGAACCATCAACATTTTTTGTATATAATGTTGAATAAAACTCTGGACTATCAGTGCTTAAATGATTTTCTTCTGAATTTTCAGCTGTAGGTTTAATAGTAGTTGAACCATCAACATTTTTTGTATATAATGTTGAATAAAACTCTGGACTATCAGTGCTTAAATGATTTTCTTCTGAATTTTCAGCTGTAGGTTTAATAGTAGTTGAACCATCAACATTTTTTGTATATAATGTTGAATAAAACTCTGGACTATCAGTGCTTAAATGATTTTCTTCTGAATTTTCAGCTGTAGGTTTAATAGTAGTTGAATCTTCAACATTTTTTGTATATAATGTTGAATAAAACTCTGGACTATCAGTGCTTAAATGATTTTCTTCTGAAGTTTCAGCTATAGGTTTAATACTAGTTGAACCATCAACATTTTTTGTATATAATGTTGAATAAAACTCTGGACTATCAGTGGTTAAATGATTTTCTTCTGAAGTTTCAGCTGTAAGTTTAATAGTAGTTGAACCTTCAACATTTTTTGTATGTAATGTTGAATAAAACTCTGGACTATCAGTGCTTAAATGATTTTCTTCTGAAGTTTCAGCTATAGGTTTAATAGTAGTTGAACCTTCAACATTTTTTGTATGTGATGTTGAATAAAACTCTGGACTATTAGTGCTTAAATGATTTTCTTCTGAAGTTTCAGCTGTAGGTTTAATAGTAGTTGATTCTTCAACATTTTTTGTATTTAATGTTGAATAAAACTCTGGACTATCAGTGCTTA
Source organism: Dolichopus griseipennis (assembly GCA_963082915.1). NCBI lineage: Eukaryota > Metazoa > Arthropoda > Insecta > Diptera > Dolichopodidae > Dolichopus > Dolichopus griseipennis. The sequence goes on from OY720444.1 coordinate 2,859,557, forward strand.
AATGATTTTCCTCTGAAGTTTCCGCTGTAGGTTTAATAGTAGTTGAACCATAAACATTTTTTGTATGTAATGTTGAATAAAACTCTGGACTATCAGTGCTTAAATGATTTTCTTCTGAATTTTCAGCTGTAGGTTTAATAGTAGTTGAACCATCAACATTTTTTGTATATAATGTTGAATAAAACTCTGGACTATCAGTGCTTAAATGATTTTCTTCTGAAGTTTCAGCTGTAGGTTTAATAGTAGTTGAACTTTCAACATTTTTTGTATGTAATGTTGAATAAAACACTGGACTATTAGTACTTAAATGATTTACTTCGGAAGATTGTACGATTTTGTTAATTAAAATTGAGTTGGATGATTGGGTTAATGATGTTGTTGTTGTTGTTTTAGAGTCATGCGAAACTTTATTTGAACTCTGTTCCTGATTTAAAAGCTCACCATTATTTTTCGATTTATTTTGGTCTATTTTATATTCTTCTTCAATTTTAGTAGTATTTTCATGTTGAATTGGAACTTGAGTTTCAGTTGTTGTCTCATTATGTAAAATTAATATATCATTTTTTATAAATTCTTTTCCCAATGTATTTTCTGTTTGACCAGATAAATCATTGGATGCCATTCGTTTAAAGTTTCTCCCTTTTATTAGGTCTCGCCTTTCTACTCCTGCAATATTAGCTGAAAATCTTTTTCGTCGTTTTAAAGGTGATGTGGGTTGTTGGTCTACAATATTAAGAAATTAAAATTATTACTAGTATTTTAAAGATTATTATTAAACTCACCAAAAGCATGAATATTGTAATTAGTTTCGTCACATGGTGGAGAAGAAATTGGCTCTAGCAACGGTTGTTGCGGTAGTACTGGTGGTGCCGGTAATGATTCTTTTGGTGGTTCTGGTATTGGCTCTGGCAACGGTTCAGCTGGTGGAGATGGTAATAGTTCTGGACATGGTTCTGGTATTGGCTCTGGCAACGGCTGTTGCGGCAATACTGGTAAAGGTTCAGGAAGTGGTGGTGGTAAAGGTTGTGGTAGTGGTAATGGTTCTGGACTTGGCTCTTTTGGTGGAAGTGGCCATGGTTCTGGTACTGGTTGTGGCCAAGTTTGTCCTGGTGGTACTGGTATTGGTTCGGCATGTGGTGGTGGTAAAGGTTGTGGTAGTGGTGCTGGCAATGGTTCTTTTGGTGGAAGTGGCCATGGTTCTGGTACTGGTTGTGGCCAAGTTTGTTCCGGTGGTACTGGTATTGGTACGGTATGTGGTGGTGGTAAAGGTTCTTTTGGTGGAAGTGGCCATGGTTCTGGTACTGGTTGTGGCCAAGTTTGTTCTGGTGGTACTGGTATTGGTTCGGTATGTGGTGGTGGTGAAGGTTGTGGTAGTGGTGCTGGCAATGGCTCTTTTGGTGGTTCTGGGCTTGGTTCTTTTGGTGGAAGTGGCCATGATTCTGGTACTGGTTGTGGCCAAGTGTGTTCGGGTGGTACTGGTATTGGTTCAGCATGTGGTGGTGGTAAAGGTTGTGGTAGTGGTGCTGGCAATGGTTCTTTTGGTGGGAGTGGCCATGGTTCTGGTACTAGTTGTGGCCAAGTTTGTTCTGGTAGTACTGGTATTGGTTCAGCAAGTGGTGGTGGTAAAGGTTCTTTTGGTGGTTCTGGTAGTGGCATTGGTTGTTGTAACATTACTGGAATAGTTTCTGGTTGTAAAGGTGGCAATGGTTCCATAGGTTGTGCTGGCCATGATTCTGGTACAAGCTCTGGCAACAGTTGTTTCGGTAGTATGGGTGTTGATTGAGGAATTGGTTTAATTTCAATGCCTGAGCATGGATTTTGGGTTGTAAATTGAATAATTGGAGAATTTGTACTTTGAGTGGTAGTTTCAGAAATAATAGAACAAGGGTTTTCGGTTGTTGTTTGAGGAATAGAAGGACATGGACTCCGTACTGTTGTTTGCGGAATCGGTTCAAATGATACTTGAGTAGTAGTTTGTATAATAGAACTACATGGACTTTCTGTAGGAATTGATTCAGAACTGCTACTTACATTTTCCTCTGTTGAACTTGGTGCCGTGATTCCACAATTTTCTGTAGAACTTGCTTCCGTGGTTAGTGTAGAAGATTCAGAACTAGTGCTTGTGTTTTCTTCTGTCAAAGTTGTTGCACTAATTGTAGTACTACCTGTAAAACATGCTACTGAAGTTGGTGAAGAAGATTCAGAACTAGTGCTTGTATTTTCTTCCGTTGAAATTGTATTAGTAATTGCTGTACTAGCTGTAGAACTTGCTACTGAGGTTGGTGTAGAAGATTCAGAACTAGTGCTTGTATTTTCTTCCGTTGAAATTGTATCAGTAATTGCTGTACTAGCTGTAGAACTTGCTACTGAGGTTGATGTAGAAGATTCAGAACTAGTGCTTGTACTTTCTTCTGTTGGAATTGTATCAGTAATTGTTGTACTAGCTGTAGAACTTGCTACTGAGGTTGGTGTAGAAGATTCAAAACTAGTGCTTGTATTTTCTTCCGTTGAAATTGTATCAGTAATTGCTGTACTAGCTGTAGAACTTTCTACTGAGGTTGGTGTAGAAGATTCAGAACTAGTGCTTGTATTTTCATCTGTCGAAATTGTATCAGTAATTGCTGTACTAGCTGTAGAACTTGCTACTGAGGTTGGTGTAGAAGATTCAGAACTAGTGCTAGTATTTTCTTCCGTTGAAATTGTATTAGTAATTGCTGTACTAGCTGTAGAACTTGCTACTGAGGTTGGTGTAGAAGATTCAGAACTAGTGCTTGTATTTTCATCTGTCGAAATTGTATCAGTAATTGCTGTACTAGCTGTAGAACTTGCTACTGAGGTTGATGTAGAAGATTCAGAACTAGTGCTTGTATTTTCTTCCGTTGAAATTGTATTAGTAATTGCTGTACTAGCTGTAGAACTTGCTACTGAGGTTGGTGTAGAAGATTCAGAACTAGTGCTTGTATTTTCTTCCGTTGAAATTGTATCAGTAATTGCTGTACTAGCTGTAGAACTTGCTACTGAGGTTGGTGTAGAAGATTCAGAACTAGTGCTTGTATTTTCATCAGTCGAAATTGTATCAGTAATTGCTGTACTAGCTGTAGAACTTGCTACTGAGGTTGGTGTAGAAGATTCAGAACTAGTGCTAGTATTTTCTTCCGTTGAAATTGTATTAGTAATTGCTGTACTAGCTGTAGAACTTGCTACTGAGGTTGGTGTAGAAGATTCAGAACTAGTGCTTGTATTTTCTTCCGTTGAAATTGTATCAGTAATTGCTGTACTAGCTGTAGAACTTGCTACTGAGGTTGGTGTAGAAGATTCAGAACTAGTGCTTGTATTTTCTTCCGTTGAAATTGTATCAGTAATTGCTGTACTAGCTGTAGAACTTGCTACTGAGGTTGGTGTAGAAGATTCAGAACTAGTGCTTGTATTTTCATCTGTCGAAATTGTATCAGTAATTGCTGTACTAGCTGTAGAACTTGCTACTGAGGTTGATGTAGAAGATTCAGAACTAGTGCTTGTATTTTCTTCCGTTGAAATTGTATCAGTAATTGCAGTACTAGCTGTAGAACTTTCTACTGAGGTTGGTGTAGAAGATTCAGAACTAGTGCTTGTATTTTCATCAGTCGAAATTGTATCAGTAATTGCTGTACTAGCTGTAGAACTTGCTACTGAGGTTGGTGTAGAAGATTCAGAACTAGTGCTAGTATTTTCTTCCGTTGAAATTGTATTAGTAATTGCAGTACTAGCTGTAGAACTTGCTACTGAGGTTGGTGTAGAAGATTCAGAACTAGTGCTTGTATTTTCATCTGTCGAAATTGTATCAGTAATTGCTGTACTAGCTGTAGAACTTGCTACTGAGGTTGATGTAGAAGATTCAGAACTAGTGCTTGTATTTTCTTCCGTTGAAATTGTATTAGTAATTGCTGTACTAGCTGTAGAACTTGCTACTGAGGTTGGTGTAGAAGATTCAGAACTAGTGCTTGTATTTTCTTCCGTTGAAATTGTATCAGTAATTGCTGTACTAGCTGTAGAACTTGCTACTGAGGTTGGTGTAGAAGATTCAGAACTAGTGCTTGTATTTTCATCAGTCGAAATTGTATCAGTAATTGCTGTACTAGCTGTAGAACTTGCTACTGAGGTTGGTGTAGAAGATTCAGAACTAGTGCTAGTATTTTCTTCCGTTGAAATTGTATTAGTAATTGCTGTACTAGCTGTAGAACTTGCTACTGAGGTTGGTGTAGAAGATTCAGAACTAGTGCTTGTATTTTCATCTGTCGAAATTGTATCAGTAATTGCTGTACTAGCTGTAGAACTTCCTACTGAGGTTGGTGTAGAAGATTCAGAACTAGTGCTTGTATTTTCATCTGTCGAAATTGTATCAGTAATTGCTGTACTAGCTGTAGAACTTGCTACTGAGGTTGGTGTAGAAGATTCAGAACTAGTGCTAGTATTTTCTTCCGTTGAAATTGTATTAGTAATTGCTGTACTAGCTGTAGAACTTGCTACTGAGGTTGGTGTAGAAGATTCAGAACTAGTGCTTGTATTTTCATCTGTCGAAATTGTATCAGTAATTGCTGTACTAGCTGTAGAACTTGCTACTGAGGTTGGTGTAGAAGATTCAGAACTAGTGCTTGTATTTTCATCTGTCGAAATTGTATCAGTAATTGCTGTACTAGCTGTAGAACTTGCTACTGAGGTTGGTGTAGAAGATTCAGAACTAGTGCTTGTATTTTCTTCCGTTGAAATTGTATTAGTAATTGCTGTACTAGCTGTAGAACTTGCTACTGAGGTTGGTGTAGAAGATTCAGAACTAGTGCTTGTATTTTCTTCCGTTGAAATTGTATTAGTAATTGCTGTACTAGCTGTAGTACTTGCTACTGAGGTTGGTGTAGAAGATTCAGAACTAGTGCTTGTATTTTCTTCCGTTGAAATTGTATCAGTAATTGCTGTACTAGCTGTAGAACTTCCTACTGAGGTTGGTGTAGAAGATTCAGAACTAGTGCTTGTATTTTCTTCCGTTGAAATTGTATCAGTAATTGCTGTACTAGCTGTAGAACTTGCTACTGAGGTTGGTGTAGAAGATTCAAAACTTGTGCTTGTATTTTCTTCCGTTGAAATTGTATCAGTAATTGCTGTACTAGCTGTAGAACTTGCTACTGAGGTTGGTGTAGAAGATTCCGAACTAGTGCTTGTATTTTCTTCCGTTGAAATTGCATCAGTAATTGCTGTACTAGCTGTAGAACTTGCTACTGAGGTTGGTGTAGAAGATTCAGAACTAGTGCTTGTATTTTCTTCCGTTGAAATTGTATCAGTAATTGCTGTACTAGCTGTAGAACTTGCTACTGAGGTTGGTGTAGAAGATTCAGAACTAGTGCTTGTATTTTCTTCCGTTGAAATTGTATCAGTGATTGCTGTACTAGCTGTAGAACTTGCTACTGAGGTTGGTGTAGAAGATTCAGAACTAGTGCTTGTATTTTCATCTGTCGAAATTGTATCAGTAATTGCTGTACTAGCTGTTGAACTTGCTACTGAGGTTGGTGTAGAAGATTCAGAACTTGTGCTTGTATTTTCTTCCGTTGAAATTGTATCAGTAATTGCTGTACTAGCTGTAGAACTTGCTACTGAGGTTGGTGTAGAAGATTCAGAACTAGTGCTTGTATTTTCTTCCGTTGAAATTGTATTAGTAATTGCTGTACTAGCTGTAGAACTTGCTACTGAGGTTGGTGTAGAAGATTCAGAACTAGTGCTTGTATTTTCTTCCGTTGAAATTGTATCAGTAATTGCTGTACTAGCTGTAGAACTTGCTACTGAGGTTGGTGTAGAAGATTCAGAACTAGTGCTTGTATTTTCTTCCGTTGAAATTGTATTAGTAATTGCTGTACTAGCTGTAGAACTTGCTACTGAGGTTGGTGTAGAAGATTCAGAACTAGTGCTTGTATTTTCTTCCGTTGAAATTGTATCAGTAATTGCTGTACTAGCTGTAGAACTTGCTACTGAGGTTGGTGTAGAAGATTCAGAACTAGTGCTTGTATTTTCTTCCGTTGAAATTGTATCAGTAATTGCTGTACTAGCTGTAGAACTTCCTACTGAGGTTGGTGTAGAAGATTCAGAACTAGTGCTTGTATTTTCTTCCGTTGAAATTGTATCAGTAATTGCTGTACTAGCTGTAGAACTTGCTACTGAGGTTGGTGTAGAAGATTCAGAACTAGTGCTTGTATTTTCATCTGTCGAAATTGTATCAGTAATTGCTGTACTAGCTGTAGAACTTGCTACTGAGGTTGGTGTAGAAGATTCAGAACTAGTGCTTGTATTTTCTTCCGTTGAAATTGTATTAGTAATTGCTGTACTAGCTGTAGAACTTGCTACTGAGGTTGGTGTAGAAGATTCAGAACTAGTGCTTGTATTTTCTTCCGTTGAAATTGTATCAGTAATTGCTGTACTAGCTGTAGAACTTCCTACTGAGGTTGGTGTAGAAGATTCAGAACTAGTGCTTGTATTTTCTTCCGTTGAAATTGTATCAGTAATTGCTGTACTAGCTGTAGAACTTGCTACTGAGGTTGGTGTAGAAGATTCAGAACTAGTGCTTGTATTTTCTTCCGTTGAAATTGTATCAGTAATTGCTGTACTAGCTGTAGAACTTGCTACTGAGGTTGGTGTAGAAGATTCAGAACTAGTGCTTGTATTTTCATCTGTCGAAATTGTATCAGTAATTGCTGTACTAGCTGTTGAACTTGCTACTGAGGTTGGTGTAGAAGATTCAGAACTTGTGCTTGTATTTTCTTCCGTTGAAATTGTATCAGTAATATCTGTACTAGCTGTAGAACTTGCTACTGAGGTTGGTGTAGAAGATTCAGAACTAGTGCTTGTATTTTCTTCCGTTGAAATTGTATCAGTAATTGCTGTACTAGCTGTAGAACTTGCTACTGAGGTTGGTGTAGAAGATTCAGAACTAGTGCTTGTATTTTCTTCCGTTGAAATTGTATCAGTAATTGCTGTACTAGCTGTAGAACTTGCTACTGAGGTTGGTGTTGAAGATTCAGAACTAGTGCTTGTATTTTCTTCCGTTGAAATTGTATCAGTAATTGCTGTACTAGCTGTAGAACTTGCTACTGAGGTTGGTGTAGAAGATTCAGAACTAGTGCTTGTATTTTCATCTGTCGAAATTGTATCAGTAATTGCTGTACTAGCTGTAGAACTTGCTACTGAGGTTGGTGTAGAAGATTCAGAACTAGTGCTTGTATTTTCTTCCGTTGAAATTGTATTAGTAATTGCTGTACTAGCTGTAGAACTTGCTACTGAGGTTGGTGTAGAAGATTCAGAACTAGTGCTTGTATTTTCTTCCGTTGAAATTGTATCAGTAATTGCTGTACTAGCTGTAGAACTTCCTACTGAGGTTGGTGTAGAAGATTCAGAACTAGTGCTAGTATTTTCTTCCGTTGAAATTGTATCAGTAATTGCTGTACTAGCTGTAGAACTTGCTACTGAGGTTGGTGTAGAAGATTCCGAACTAGTGCTTGTATTTTCTTCCGTTGAAATTGTATCAGTAATTGCTGTACTAGCTGTAGAACTTGCTACTGAGGTTGGTGTAGAAGATTCAGAACTAGTGCTTGTATTTTCTTCCGTTGAAATTGTATCAGTAATTGCTGTACTAGCTGTAGAACTTGCTACTGAGGTTGGTGTAGAAGATTCAGAACTAGTGCTTGTATTTTCTTCCGTTGAAATTGTATCAGTAATTGCTGTACTAGCTGTAGAACTTGCTACTGAGGTTGGTGTAGAAGATTCAGAACTAGTGCTTGTATTTTCTTCCGTTGAAATTATATCAGTAATTGCTGTACTAGCTGTAGAACTTTCTACTGAGGTTGGTGTAGAAGATTCAGAACTAGTGCTTGTATTTTCTTCGGTTGAAATTGTATCAGTAATTGCTGTACTAGCTGTAGAACTTTCTACTGAGGTTGGTGTAGAAGATTCAGAACTAGTGCTTGTATTTTCTTCCGTTGAAATTGTATCAGTAATTGCTGTACTAGCTGTAGAACTTTCTATTGAGGTTGGTGTAGAAGATTCAGAAGTAGTGATTGTATTTTCTTCCGTTGAAATTGTATCGGTAATTGCTGTACTAGCTGTAGAACTTTCTACTGAGGTTGGTGTAGAAGATTCAGAACTAGTGCTTGTATTTTCTTCTGTCGAACTTGTTGCAGTTATTGTTGTGCTAGCTGTAGTAGTTGGCCCAGAAGTAGTCGGGGAGGATTTTGTTACAGAAGTTGTACTTTTAGTAACAGATGTTGTTGTCGCTTTTGTTGTCACAGATTTTGTTGTCGCTTTTGTTGTCACAGGTTTTGTTGTCACTTTTGTAGTGGTTTTTGTTGTCACAGGTTTTGTTGTCACTTCTGTAGTGGTTTTTGTTAAAGATGGAGGCTTTGTTGTAGATTTTGTTGTGGTTTTTGGGATAGGAGTTTTTGATGTAGTAGTAGAAGTTGTTGGCGAAGACTTCGTAGTAGTTTTTCCATTTGTTGATGTTGTCGATAAATTATCACCAGCACCTCTGCGTACAACTTGTTTTTCAATTAAGACGTTGTCATTTGAATTATCATCTCTTGCAAATCGATTATGATTTGATGAAGCTTTTAAGCCTAAATGTGGGTAATTCACTAAATTTTTCAAAAATTTTAACATACCGGCTTGTTCATGAACGCTACGTTTTTCAAAATTATTAGAATGAATTTTTTCCATTTTTATTAAACCGTTTTTAAACACCATTTTTTCATTATTGTTATTCCTTTTTGTCAATGATTTTTGAAATGAAATATTTTCTCTGTTAATTAGAAATTAAAAAAAACAAGTTAATAATATAAAAATATTTGTTTAATTAATTATAATTAATAATAAAAAAATATTAAATATATTACCCATTAATTAGAAAATCATTTGAATCACTTGAATTTGCAACGATATGATGCAGGAATAAAAGGATAACAAATAGGATTAGAAACTTCATATTTAATTTTATTTCACTCTATCAAAATTTTTTATTTTATAATTATTTAAATTTAATTTAATGCTAACAGAAATTTAAAAACTTCCATACTAAATTTAATTTTATTTGAACAGTTTTATTTATAATATTTAATTTAATAGTAATAATTAATAAACAACCTGAAATTCCTAAAAAAAATTTTATTTAAATTGAAAACTTGCATTAAAACACGTACAAAATAAAATTAACTAAATTTTGTATTGACTTCAGATTAACGTTAAAAAAATTAAATATATTTTATAATATTAATATATGGATTTAATGTAAATAATTATATAAATTATATCGTGACATTTTTGAAATTTGAAAAACTAAAAATTTACACCGGAAATACAACAAAAACAGAAATTATATCAAAAAAATGCGGTGAATCAAAAAATATTTTAGGAAATACCGTTTTGAAAATATTTTTTACCGAATTGTATAAGTAGTGGTAATTTTTGAAATATATAAGGAATTGTATAAATTACCTTGAATTTTATTGAAAATATTCCAAAAAATATTAATAAAAATTCAATTGGAATTTATTTTACAGTTTATTAGAATATTTCTTAATAATTTTGGTTATAAATTTTAATATGTGATAGTTATTAAAAGCTTTTTTTATAGAAGAGCTTTTAAAATTACTAACATAGGAAATATTCAGCAGTGTATCCAATGTACTAAATACAACAAATAATTCGAATACAGATCAAAAGATACTAAAGATACTCTGTGCTTTAAGAGGAAGCTTTAAAAATTGCAATTTTAATTGATTTGGATGTGTTTATTTGACTAAGTTATATATTTAAAGCTAGTATAATATTTAATCTAATCCAATATTCAAAAATAGTTATAAATTTTATTTGCAAAATTTAAAAATCCATTTTAAAATTAATTTTAATTCGATCAAATCAAATATAATTTGACTAGCTGTTGACCCGTCACAGAATGACGGAAGGTCAATTAAAAAAAGAACTTCTTCTAATTAAAAACTATTTCTAATTTCATTATGTACATTATGTTAAAAGTATGTTAAATAAAATTTCAACCGTTACATTTTATATAACGCATATTTTGCTTCGATTCTAGTAATAGATACACAAAAAATAAATACATGACTCCATATTCAAATTATAAATTTAATTTGGAAATTTTTTAATATACCTAAATTACTTTAAAAAAAATTTATTTTGTTTGGCTTCTATGGCGCATTGAGCTCAGGTATTGTATATATGTATATGTATACCCAAAGCCATTTGCCCAAACTTAACACCATTTTCTTCCATTTTCAACTTTTTTTAAATAGTAAAATATTTAAAAGATTATGAGGGAAACATGAAGGGATGGAGGATAGATGAGATAGAGTTAAGAGCGAGATGTGGGAGAGATGAAGGAAACTTTGAAATTACTTTGACACATTGCTTGGTTTATTTGCTTAAGCAAAGCAAGCAATTCATCAAAGCGAATAATTAAGACTTACTACACAAATTTTCATGTGAAGCATAGTCTTCTTAATTTTTATTTACAAAATGTTTTACTATTTATTTAAAATTTCCAGAAAATCATCTGTGATTTTTAAAGCTGAAATGAATTAATTCGCAAACTAATAAATAAATTTTATTTCACCAAAAATTTTTTTTTTTATAAAAAATAAATAAAATATTTTTTGGCCTGCTTATGATAATTTGGGATATTTTATTTTTTAAAATAAAACACATTTATTTGAATGCGTTTGTTACACCTCATTCTAGACAAATATAATAATAATAATAATAATAATTATAAATCGATTAATATTTAGCAAAGAAACTGATTATTTAACATAACTTATAAGATTTCCCCTTTTTATAATTTAGAATTCACAAGTAACCACTAAGCGGACTTAGTTTAAAAAATTTTGATTACCAATTGTTATAATTATTGATTAATAGAAGCCTTAGCTTACTAGTATTTTAAGAATTCCTGTTAAGTCAGCATAAAATCCTGGATTTTTAAATGGTTAATCCTAAAATAGGCTTAAAATTTGACTTATAGAATATTTCAAATTGAAACTAAGCTGTCGAAGCCTTTTTTGTATTTGTGTTTAAAGTAAAAACGCATTCCTGGAGTATTTCAATTGTAAAAACATTGAAATAGATTTAAATCTCTGTTCAAAAATCTTATTTAGAAAAAGAACCTTTTTTCTAAATTTTTGGGAGAGTAACTAAATAAATTAATTAAATAATTAATTAAAATATCCACTTTTAAAACGCCAAATAATTAATTTAAAATTTTTTTATATTATTTTAGACGATTTCGTCGCAAATTAATGAAACAATCCCAATTTGTTGCTGTAGAACATTGTGTACAATATTTAAAAGATCGTAAGTTTAAAATTCATTAAATATAATTTTAATACAAAAAATAATAATAAAAAAAACGTAAATTTTTTAAATAACAGATAGCAATTTTCGTGGTTTATTTATAAATTATGGATCAAGAATAAGAGTTAAAAAAATTGTATCAAGAATTGAAGGGGGTGATGCTAATATAATACAATTTTTAAAATTATTTAGTTCACCAAGAGAATGTGCAACTGCATTAAATATTTTTTTACAAGATCTTGGAAAACCATTAATTACCAAACGTGTACAGTTATTAATACTATGTAAATATTATATATATATATATATATATATATTTTGATTTAACATATAATATTTTTAAATTTAATAAATACTAATTTTTAATTTTAAGCAAATAATTATGGAGTATGTCCTCGGGTAATTGCAATGGATGCATTAAGTTTACTTTATGAAGATTTAAAAGGTCTACAAAGATCATTATTTATTTCAATTATGGATCTGATGAGAACATTATCAACAACTGGAAGTTTAAGACCAACTGAATTAAGAGTATCACATGCACCATATCTATTAATGCCATTATTATTTTCAATTACAGTAAGTTTTTGCTTTTATTTAAATTGGAAATTCAATTTAATAATGCAAGGATTAATGATTTTTTAATTATGAATATAAAGAAAGATGTACAAGAAAATATAACAAAAAATTGGAAAAGTGTCGCTGATATTCTAAATGAAATGATATTAAATTTTGATATATTTTTAAATGGTGCACATTTTTATCCAATTGGATCAATTTACACAGCAGGAAATCATGATAGAGTAATTAATTATTTATATTTATTTATTATTCTTTTAATTAATTTATAAAACAAAAAAAAATATAAAAAATTTTAAGGTTGGAAAATTAGTTAACCGGTAATTATTTATTTTTCAGTTTTTTTTTTTTAATTTCGAATAAAAATCGTTTATCTTTTTAAAATTATCTTATATCAAAATTTAAAATAAAAATTTTTAATTATAATTAATCTATTTATCTATTTCATAATTTATTTTTACAGCCCCCCTCCACCATATTTAATAAATTCAAGTTGAGAATGTAGAAATAGAACCCAAAAGAACTTTTTCTGTTTGAGATATAAATTCTCCTAAAAGTATGCAATTTCTAGATTTCTATATATTATTATGTAATTCGTGATGTTTAATAACTTAAATACGGTAGTATATATTTGAATAAACATATTAATAAACTATAAAACTTTTCAAAATATTAAATTTCCATTTTTATTTTATTATCATTAATATAGAGGTACAGTTACAGATAAGATAAATTTTCCGCAACTAATTAGTAATAGGAAGTAAATGATAAAAAACATTATATGAATAATTTTTGTTAGAATTAAATACAAATTTAAATTTTATAAAATTTTATTTTAATATTTTTTTTGTACAAATACAATTTTATATTTAAGTTTTATTTTTTATTTTTATATATTTTTAGATACAAGAAGAAGTTTACGTAACCAATTAACACCAATAAATAATCAAAATGTGTAATATATGATCTTGAAATCGATATATTTTTAAAACGTATATACATATATATATAATAATGAAAATTTATTTATATAGCAATTTTATGACCATCAATTGTTAATAATTTTTCTGAATATAATAAAGATTTAATTATAAAAAAAATTACAAGTGTAATTATTAATAAAATTATAAATATACGATGTCAAAAATTGCTTGGACGACTTTGAATTTCTTCTGTAAATCCAATATTTCTATTACCATAACTGGGTTGTGAATTAATTGTTGTTTGTAATCCACCATTTGGATTATAACTTGGTTGGGTATGAATTGATTGTTCTAAACTACCATTACCATAACCGCCGCCACCATAACTGGGTTGTGAATGTATTGATTGTCCTAAACCACCACCATTACCATAACTGGGTTGTGAATGAATTGATTGTCCTAAACCACCACCACTACCATAACTTGGTTGTGAATGTATTGATTGGCCTAAACCACCACCATTATTTGGGTATGCATAACTTGGTTGACTGTGAATTGATTGACCCAAATTGCCATTTGGATAACCATAACTTGGTTGACTATGAATTGTTGTACCTAAACCACCATTTGGATGATGATGATGCATATTGGGATCATATATAGGCTAAAATATGAATTAAATATTTAATTAAATATTAATTATAATTTTATTTAGATACTTACTCTATCTTGGACAAAATTTGGATTATGATTTGGATTGGGTGCTGTTGATTGCCAATATTCATTACTATGATTCATTTTGGATATTTAATATATATATATGTATATATTTTTGTAATTTCAAATATTAAAATTAATTCAGTTGCAAGTAAATCTATATATATATATATTTGTACTTTAAATTCCTAATTCACAATCAATACTAAAATGAACTATACAGAACTTATAATAATGTATCTCTGATATATAAAAAATAAATTGCGACCAATTTATTGAAATGTGAACTAAAAAAACAAAAAATTTTTTTTTTTATCAATTTTGTTTATTTATCAGTAAAGTTATCTATCTACTCATGGTATACTCGTATATGACAAGTATTTATTTTTAGATTTACAAAATATTTTTTTGATATGAGAAACGTTCGTCATATTTCGAACAAAAAGTAACTGAAATTTTTCACTTAGATAAAATTTTTTAAAAACAAAACTTTGAAAAAAAATTTTTTTATATTATTATTCAATGGAAAAATATGTGATAACAATTATAAATTTGATTATATGTTATATGTGTATGTGTTGAATTTATATGTATGTAATTGTACACATAATCTAATTTATACTATATATTGAATACAAAATATTTGTACAAGAGAATTATTAGTTACTCATAATATATTACAGTATGTACTAAATATGATAAACTTATATTTAGGGAGTACCTAATTCGTACAATTCAAAGAAAAATAAAAGCTGTAAACAGAATAGTGTAGACTGTGTCAACTATGGGATACAAGTACTGACAAAATATAATAGTATCCAGATTCAAGGAAGAATGTTTTAATATTGTTTTAAATTTGTAAGATTTAATTTTTGTTTTCTAACTTCTTGTAAACTTTATTGCAAGAAGCCTCTTGTACTACACAAACTCAGTTTTGTAATAACAGTAATCATAAACTTAGGCAAACATTCTAACCTTTAGCTTTATTGAAAATTCATTGTATAAAGTTCCCATTTTTAAAGCAGCTATACGAACCTCTCCATTGATCAAAAACATAACCCCTCCATTGCAAAAAAAACTTAACCTCTTTTTAATAAAGTTTAAGATGCACAATTTAATTAGACTCAGAATCTGAGGCAGGAATTCGAAAGTCTTACTCTAGACAAAACAAATTGCAAAGTTTGTACAAATGTTGGCCATGAATGTAAACTACTTTTAGCAAAATTTTAGACTACCAAAGCTATTTTAAATATAGACTTATGCTAAAAAAAAGAGCTTAAATGTCAGCTAGACGAATCTAATTGTGGAAAGATGGTTATTGTATAAAAATTACTAATTTTATAAGTCTTCTATTTGTTGAACTATCATTCTAACGCACATTAGATATTGCAAATAACTGAATCGATTCAGATTTTAATCATGATCTGATTCATATATACCCTGAACCTATTTCTATCTAATTTTTTTTACACCATCACAAACCTAATGGTAAATTTGGCATACCCTTAGATTTTAGAACTATATTCGTGCGGATACAATCATTTTTTTTGGGAGATTAGAATAAGAAACCATTTCTGAGTTACTTCAAGTCTTCATATGTCTCAAACGTATTTATATGAGAGTAGCATTCAATTACAATCTCATATTTATTAAAAAAAAAATAGACACTCTAATATTTGTTTAAAAAAATAGACACATATCCATATATATATATAACAAGTATATATGGCTGCCAATAAATTATAAACGACAATATAATCTAATCTAGAAATATTTAACTTTGAAACTAATCATAAAAATTCATTTTATTAAAAGAGCTCTGTCAGCGCTTTTTCTTTAAACTGAAATACAAAAGTTCCCCTTTTGTTTTTAATTTACATTTATTTCAAAATATATGTACTTATCTTATTTAGCGATAATCAAAGCGATTAAATAGCGATTAATGAAATTCTGCAAATATTTAAGTAAGTTATATAGTATTGATAAGACTCAAGGCATTTTAACTGATTAAATAATTTTAATTTTTGCAGCACAAGCAAATTCTAATTTACAATATTTTTTTTATTTGCTATGAGTTAAACGAAGTTTTGCGAACGGTGAGCTGTACAAAATTGACAGAAAAATTGCCTCAGAAGTCAGAACTTATTTTAAAAATTGAGAGAACCATTCTCATTTATGTACTTCATTTCAATTTAAGATAAGAAACATTTAGTTCAATGAAATAAATAATCTTTGCGTATAGGACTAAAAATTTCAAACAGGCCAGGAATTTTATAATACTTTTAAGTGGTGATAATTATATTCTTATCATATTTTTTATTATTAAAATTTATTTTAGATAATCAAAGGTCAGCAAATAATTTGAAAATAATAATGTTCTAACATTAATTTCAAAGGTATTTTTAACTATAAATGAAAAATTTTTGTAGCTCTAAGTTTTTAAATTGAACAAGTAAGTCACAATTAGTCATGCGCGCACATCTACTAAAAACTAATACATCCTCCTATTTTGTTGTTTTAACTTTGCCGATTCTTGTACACTATAGTACTAACAAAATGTTTAAACCTATTATTCATTCAAAACTAATTATATTAATGGAATTTACTATATGTTTATTTATTTAGCTGATTCAACTTAAATCTATTTTTTCCAATTTCTCAATATTTTGTACTTATTTGATGTCATAATCATTCTAATTGTATTATAACTATGACATGACTTAAAATAAGTACATAATTAGTCATAAGTTTATTTAATACTCATTAAATATGTGTAAATAAATATTCGAAAAAACAAATAAAATAATAGAACATATTTTTGTTATTTATTTATTTTATCTTTAATACATAACAAATATATTATGTATCAGTAACGTTCTAATAAGTTTACAAAGAAATTCCATTGCCTTTAAAAAGTTAAAGCCTTTAACTAATAAGTCTAAATCAACTGAATGTTATCAAAAATATCAAAGTTTTAAACTCAAGTGCTGAAATAAACACAAATATGATTACTTAAGAACTTCAAATACCATATCTAATTTAATTAATAATGCAAAAACTTTTTAAAATTTAAATTTTTAATTTAATATTAAAAAAACATCCCATTTTACAATTTTATAAAATTTCAAAATTGGAGCAAAGTAAAAGTATAACAAACAAATTATTTCACTAATCATTCTAAATTCTGTTTTTTGTTTAAATTCTTCCGCAATATATTTTAATAACGACTTGGTTGACTATGAATTTGTTCTGACATTCCACCGCCGCCATAGCCTCCACCATAACTTGGCTGTGAACTAATTGTTGTATCTAAACCGCCACCATAACCATAATTTGGTTGACCACCACCCATTGTATTATCATAAATTGGCTAAAAATATATATATATATACAAATATGTATAATATATTTTAAAATTTAAATAATGATAATGAATATAATGTAAATATAGGTAAAACAATAGGTACCCGGTCTTGTACAAAACCACCACCACCATAACTTGGTTGTGAATTTATTGTTGTCTCTAATCCACCACCATAACCATAACTTGGCTGTGAATGTATTGTTTGACCCATTGTATTATCATAAATTGGCTAAAAAAAAATTTTTATAAATAATTAATTAGAAATAATATTAAGATTTATTTTAAATGTATATATATATTGAATGTATATAATACCCGATCTTGTACAAAACCACCCCCATAATTTGGTTGTGTTGATTGCCAATGAGCTTGTGAATTAGGTTCGTCACAACATCCAAAACACATTTTTATTTAATTTTTTGTTTTTTTTTTTTATTATATAATTACTTTGTAAACTTTATTAATGAATATTTTAATTAATACTGAAAGTGTTAAACTTAAAAATAATTAAAAATTAGCAAAAACAAGTAATATCAATTTGTATTTTGTGTTTTTTTTTTTTTATAATTATCTCTAAAACTTTTTTACAATTTACTAAGATAACAATAATAATCAATAAAAAGTTAATTATAACTATACTATAAATGATTAAAATTAAGAATATATATGATAAGTAAGTTTTATCTTATAATTTAATATTTTACTCATTTTTTTTTTATTTTAATTTTATAAAAGAATTCTCCGTTTATGGAATGATTTGCGGTATTCAAAACTTATAACGTCAATTGAAATGATTAAAAAGGGAATTTTTGTTAAAAATAATTAACTCATATATTCCCATTGTATAAATTATGTACCTATTGTAATTCATTATAAAAATATAAATTAAGTGATTCAAATTTAATTTAAAAAAAACAAATGGTGTAAAAATATACTTTTAACAATTACTCACTGTAGAATTTTATTGTAACGAGGCTTGTATTATAAAATGGGACATTTTTTAACTATTTGATGTTTTAAAGACGAGGGGAACTTCTAACTTTTACTTTCTTATGTTTCTTTACTGTAGCAATTTATATTATACATATCAATTGTTTGTTCCTTATTAATTTCAGTTGTAGGAATTTTTTTTAAAAATAATTTACTCATATATTCTATAAAAATATGGAATACGTACATAAAAATATCAAATTTTAATAGTGATCACGAATTAAAGCTCGAACCGCTCTAAAACGCTTCTAAAGGCTTTAAAAATGACTTGAAAGTTTTCAAAGACAAACATTTTATAATAAACTTGGTTTTATGTCAAAATATGAAATTTTAGTAGTAATCACATTCCTTAATAGTTTATTATGACTGCAATTAATTCATTGTTTACTAAATTTATTTTTTTTTTTAATGATATCTACCTAATCTTATCTTATATTATTTTATAATTATTGACACATTCTCCATAGTAACTATAAATACTATAAAAAAAACTTAACTTAAAAGGTAACTATGGAGTTTAATAAATAAAAGTTCAAAATTAAATTATGATGTAAAGCTTAGCATATGAATATGATGACAAATTGATTTTCTTTTTCAAAGTTTTATTTTACATCATTCGTACTGCAAGGGGTTAAAAGTTTTAAATTTTTTTTTTATATATTATTTTTATTTGTGTCTGGTTTAATTTTTTTTTTAAAAGCTTTCCCGGAAACTACAGACATATGACACTTTTGTTTAATTATTAATTGCAAATACAAACAATTAATAGCATTTACTTTGAAAGTGTATATTTGATTATTTCGAGCTTTTCAAAATTTTGTTTTATGATGACATATTAAGAAAGTTTTAATATTGACTAAGATTTTATACCTTCACAGATCAATAATGAAATTGTGAGTGCCTTTTTAAATAAGTTCTTATTAGACTTGAAAATTGTTTAAGTCTCACAGAAAAAAAAATAAAAGGCAGAATAAAATTACTACTAAGAACTAAAAAAATTGGGATTGTTTTGCATAAATAAATTTTTAATTACATTTCAAATTTTTTTTTATAATTTAAATATAATTATTGTTAAACCCGCTCTAATTTTAATACTTTAATAAATAGTATTGGAAAAAAATCATTAAAATGGAAGTATTAAGTAAGGAAATAGCTTTTAAAATTACATGAAATTTCCTACTTTATATATTCTCCTAAAAATATGCAATTTATTTTTTAAATTTTTACTGAAGTTGAAATTCATTTAGAAATTATTTATTTTAATAATCATTTTCATGATTGCTACATGTTATATACATACTTGTATTTTAATTACTTATATATATAAAAATATATATAAATAAATATATAGATATAAAGATATTATTCATATACAAATAATCTTATTTTATTTTCAATTAAAAAATTATCTCAAGAGTTTTACAAAATGATAAAATTTTTGTTTCTGGTTATTTTTTTTTAATTTATATATTAAAATTAACACTTTAAATTATATTATATGTTATGTAAAAGTAAACAATAAATTCACAGTTATCTAATTATTATATAACTAAACTCATCGAATTACATATAAATAAAAACTTAACTAAATCAATAATAACATTTTTCTAATAATCATATGATCCAAAATCACCACCATAACTTGGTTCACTTATTATTGTTTCAGTGAAACCACCACCATAACTTGGTTCACTTATTATTGTTTCAGTGAAACCACCTCCAAAACTGGGACCGGAAGTAATAGTTGTCTCTAATCCTCCACCAAAACTTGGTTCATTTATTATTGTTTCAGTGAAACCACCTCCAAAACTGGGTCCTGTAGTAATGGTTGTTCCTAATCCACCGCCATAACTTGGTTGATGTATTATTGTTTCATTATAACCAATACCATAACTAGGTTGTGATATTATAGATGTTCCCAATCCTAATCCAATACCAACACTTGGTTGTGAAATTATTGTAGTTCCTAAACCTGTATTATAAGGTGCGTCATATATGGGCTACAAAATAAAAATCTTTATTAAGACATAATATTTCTAGAATTTTTAGTTTTATTTACCCTATTTTGAACAATTGTGTGATGGGGTTGTGAATGTGTTGTCATTGTCGTGACACCTCCACCAGTTAAACATCCAAAACACATTTTAATTATTTTCCGTTTATTTTACTTTTAGTTTTGGTAAAACAATTTTGCAAAACGCTCCAAATTGAACTGACAAATCAAACTTTTAATTATTTTTATTTAAACCAATAAATCGATTATATTTACGAACCTATCTGTTCCTAAGATAAGAAAAACAATTGTTGTTTCATAAATATGAACAAATTTTGATTTGGCTTATCATTATTTTAAGTGGTTCACTTATCAAAACAAAAAAAAATTATCTAAAAAACTCCGGGAAATTTCTTCACAATTTAAATAATGGCTCATAATGAACTCGTCATCATAAGTTTCTCAATGCTGATGACTAATTTGTTTCTTTTTTTTTTGGGGTGCAACACAATAATTTCCAAAATCAAAACTTATATCAACTGTAAAGAGTATAACGACTACCAGAGAGCTTTATAATTAATCGGATACCTTTAGTTCTAATAAGATTTGCCCAGACTTATTAATAAAATGGTTAATGCAGACATTCTCTGTACCCAATAGACGTTATCTAATTGGTCTACAAATCTTTCATACAACTCTGATTTAATAACCATTCAAAATCATAAACGTTTATAGTAATAATCATAAATATTTATAGCATTGTATACATAACTGATTGAAAACTGATTAATTTGCGAAAATTATCATAATATAAATAAAAATTAATAGTGTTTACTCCGGTTAGGTGTGTGAAATACTTTATTGTTTAATTTGGTTAAATTTTATTTATAAATAAACAAATAAATTAATTGTTTATTTAGTAATTATAGATTTGTAACAATTTCCACGAAACAAGGCTAATCATTTTCAGTAAATATACATATAACACCCGAGGCTCGAATAGGGCGAACAATAACATTAATTAATTTATTAAAATTCAAGGAAGTTGAATAAATTTAATTTTAAATTTTCCAATTGTCTGGATGGCGCTTGGACCTATTATAATTCTTTAAAACAGTATACAATTTAAACATGAGATAGTACTAGTCATTTTCACATTTAGAAACGTCTTAGATTTTCAATAGACACGATTCTAATTTTTGTTTATATTGTAATATTTTGTATTTGAGTTATATGGTAATCTATATCTGTGAGTTATATTATTCAATTAAATTATTTGTTTATATTGCTATATTATTGTATTTTTTATTATTAAAGCTATATAATTATTAATTAAACCATTTTTAACCCGAATGGTAGCTGAACCGAGTCGAAAACCAGAGAAATTTTTTTACTTTCACTGGGACTCGAACCCGAGCATTTCGCATGAAAGATCGGCAATGTAACCACAGTCCCATTCGTTATAAGAAAGTACAAATCTGTAGGCCATTTCAATTTTTTACTACAAATAAAATTCACTAGCAACATCAATTTCACTTGTAAAAATAATTTGTTTTATAATGAAAAATTATAAATAATCTATGATCAATTATTGTAAACTTGTAAATTAAAATTGTAATTTAAAAAACATAGCTTACTTGAAAAATAAACTTTACATAACTTTTTATTTAGACTAGTAGAGAAAATTAAATTTTTTTACAAGTTTTTTTTAGAATTGTGAAATATTATGCAATGGTCAATTACTCAAATGGTTAATTACAAGTTTAAAAAATAAGTTTCATATACAGTTTAAAGCATAGTTGTATAAAATAGAAAATTGTAAAATTTTACTTGTAAATCTAATTTTCTTTGAATGTAATATTTTAAGAATTTTTTTAGAAAATTTCTACAAATTGTTTACTTGTAATAATTATAAAATAGTCCCTCTTCTCATTAATACTACAGATGAATGTACAGAGCGTAATTAGTCAATTTTTATATTGATTCGATTCATGCATTTGATTCCATTCCTATCTATCAGATATTTGTCCAAGAAAATTTATATATCATTATTATTTTACTAGAGATCACGTAATATGGTATCCTATATTAAATCAAGGTATCCATATATCCATGTACACTATATAAATATGAATTTAATTAATAGGCTATAATATTTCGAAAATTTAGTATATCTTCTCCTTTATTTTTCTTGATTTCCCATAAATTTTTCAATAAATTTATCTGTCAATTAAAATCAGCTTTCTACTGTACATTTTCTGAAAATCACCTCAAAATCACATTTGTGAACCCTTGACATTTTAGTTGATTTTGTACTAGAACAAAATTGTGGAGTTTATGAACGTACTGTTATCATTTAATTCCGATGCCAGAGTGGCTTAAGCCGCAAAAGAACCACATTAGAGTGAAGTTAGAGGGTAATAGCAATAAGTAAGCTGAAGTACTAAGAATAACAAGTTTTTACTTTAAGTCAATAAAGCTTCTACTTGCTTTTTAAAACTCCGTTTTAAATTTTTCAATTGCATTTTCTGCAAAATAATTTTAATGTAGGTTACACCATTATGCTTCTGAGCCCCTCATATATTCTATTGATTTAAAATACAATATTTTATTAATTAATTAATTAATAATATAATATATATTTCTGAATTATAAGAACACATTTTACACAAATTATTTAAAAATAATTTTTTAACAATAATTTTAAAAAAAATATAAAATTAAAATATAAAAATTTAAAAAATATTCAATATAATTATTTTAAATGCTAATTAATATATTATATCCCCATCCACAATAACACTTGGTGTCATATCATAGATTGGCTAAAATAGGGTAAAAAAAAAATCTTAAATTAATATATATAAATTTAATCTAAATTAACTTACTGTATCAATTATAACAGGTGGTGAACTAATAACAGTTGCTGGTGATGAAACCCAAATTGGACTGGGATCATCACATAGGCATCCAAAACACATTTTATATTATATATGAAGTTTTTGTAAATTTTATATTAGAAAATTTTTTTTTCTCAAATTTAATTTACAAAATTTTGATTTAAATTAATTTAAAAAAAAAAAACTGTTTAATTAAAATGATTTAATCACTTTTCAATTCAAATACAAAATGATTAATAAATTTCTATTTCATTATTGTCTACTGTTCTGAATTTATAGATTTAATCTAATATATTATGTACAATTTTTATATTGTACTAGTACATTGCATTCAACTTGATCGTTGTCTCAATATAAACCAGTTTCAAAAATTACGAGGCCACAATATTTATATAGGAATGAAAAAAGTGATTTGGTTTATTGTGATAGACTAATCGTTCATTGATTTTCATGTATGTGATGCAATGCAATTTTTTTTTTTTAATATTAACTTTTATCGAAATTTTATCAAAACAAGGTGACGCGTCTTTATTTTTTGTTATAATTTACTTTTAAAATATTGAATATTTTACAACTAGATAAGATACTATGAATGCTTTTCTCTGCTAATTAGCTGTACATAGGAAAAATGGTCTAATTATTTTACTCTATTGTTAAAATTACAATCAATTTTTGGGTAATTAAGGGTATATTAGCGTAAGCGGTCGATTGCACTAGAAATATTTCACTAGAGACCACTAGACACTAGACACAATTCCAATATACACAATTCAACTTGCGCATTTCCACTTGGTATAATTCCACTTGTAAATAATATATTTTTTATAAAAATTTGGAGTTCCAGATTTCAGAGTTAGATACAAAATAAAGGTATTACTTTCTTCCAGAATATTTATAAATATAGATATATAGAATTCAGAATTAGAATTCTATATATTCTAAAAAGTTGGTTCGAAATCGGAGTATTTTCGCCTTTTCCAGAATATTTATATATATGTATAAATGAAATTCTGAATTAAGAATATTTTAGAGTTGCATTTAGGAATGAGGGTTTTTTTTCCAGAAAATTCATCGCTTTTTGTATTTTTAAAAATTGACGCCATTTTTAACACTAAATGCATCGGACTAATAAAAAGTGGAAATGCGCAAGTTGAATTGTGTATAGTGGAATTGTGTATAGTGGAATTGTCCCTAGTGAAATTGTGCTAGTGGAATCGCCCTAAAATCTATAATAGAGCTGTTTTTAATTACAGATCAAAACGTTTAAGTTGCACGAGAGTATCAATTATATAAACCACTTTTTTTTATCCTGTTTAAAATTGAAGTAGATTGGAAAATTATCATAGGATTGTACTTGACGCTGATAAAGTTCCTTGAATCCTCCGAATGGTCAAACATATATTCAACCAATTGCTCTGAACGGACGACTGTGACTAAGGAATAGTATGATTTATTTAAACCTCAAAAGCATTAGTATTCAAGTTTTAGGTATTTCAGAGTTTCGCAGGATTGTCCACATCATTGAGAATAATTCCATGCATTGACTTTTCTAATCCAATCTTTATATGCCATCGATGGGCGAGACTTAACAGAGATTAGCTTAGAAAATTTTTGAGATGTAAACTACTAAAAATTTCTAATATAGAAGAATATAAAGGCAAAGATTTTAAATGGTATGTAGTTGGTACTATTAATATTCGTTACATTTTGCATTATTTCCTTTAGACTTTATTTCAATGAACCATCGTCTGAACTCACTTACAAAAATATTTAAATAATATCAAGTGAATGATTGATTTATTTAAAAACAAAAAAAATGGTCAAAATAATTTGAAAATTTCAGAATTGTAGGTGTGGGTAACAAGAGAATTAGTAATGCAATGTAATGTCTGCATTACTCAATTTAAGGTGTTGTCTTGTCTAGTGATTTTCTGAAAAAAAAAAACATTACTTTTTATATATTTATTAATGAAAATTACGTTTATGTTCTCATTCTAATTTTACAAATAATAAAAATTTAAGTCAAGGTCAAGTTTAAGTCATAAAATCAGATTCAAGTATTGTTTTATGATTTATTGAAAATTGAAAAATTTAAATAAAATCTATATTAAATTTAATAACTTTAATTACCTATAGAGATTATATTTAATTTATATTTAATATTTTATCTAATTAGGATTTAATCTTATAAAGAGTTGCATGCTGAAGCAGAAAAGTATGGTAGGAAAAAAGAAGTTGAATATTTTGGGGAATATATTGGGAATATTCTTCTCTCTTGTTCCGGAGTATAGTGCCGTATTACAGTAAAACAATTATTAAGAAAAACTATATAATATTTTAAACAGAATGAAACTCTACTAAATCAAAATAGATTTTCTGAAATTAATCTTAAATCCTCAAAGAGTTGAAAGCCTAGTCCTTATCACTAGTAGGATATCATAAATTGCACTTTATTTAAGTCTAGATCACTGCATATTCTGTTGAAATATATTTATATTGCAAATTTAAAGCATATCATTTGTTTTCAATAAAATATTTGAATATCTGTGAGTTATAAATATAAATTAAAAATTGATTTATTAATTATTCAGATACATAAATACTAATTTTCATTTTACAATGTATTAGAGCTCAATTACGCATAATTTTTAAACAGAAATTCAAACCTAAACCCACTTCTGAGAGATCGGTACTTAAACCACTTCGCCACCTACCCCGATCAATGTTCGAAATAAATTAATAAAATCATATTTGCAACGAATTACAGAATTAATTTTAATAAATTTTAATAAGAATTAAATTCGCAGTGTAAGCAATTATTACATTACAAAATAAAAATTTAAAGATTATATAAAATGAAATTTAATTAATATGGCATATAAATTTATTTTTCCATAATTTTGATAAAAAACTTCCATTAATGAAAAATAAATAAATTGATCAATATTTTTTTTATCGTACATGTACATAAATATAAACAAAATATTTTTGGAAATTTTCTTGCGAAATAAAACCAATAAGTTAGGAATTAATCGCAATTTTTGCACAATTTTATACATAAGAGACACATTTAATACGTAGGCTTAATAAATTTATTAAAAATATTAAATAATGACTGAGAATCTGATGATATTCTTAATATAAAAGTAGAATGTAGAATTCTGACCTGCAGTAAAATTCATATCTAGATAAACACAAAACTATACCTTATATGAATTTATTTTTTACAATAATTTTTATCTGCGAGATACTCTTTAAAAAAAAAAAATTTAAACAATTAGGTATAGCATGTGCTCAAGTTTTTATAATAAAATAATGAAAAGAAAGCTGATTTCAAATTGTAATTTATTTCAATTAAAAAGCCTCTCCTTATATTTTGTTCTTATTTTTTTTCTTTTTTTTTTTTTTTTAATTACGAATACATTTTGAATTGAATGTAATAAAGATACCCTCTTTTATAATTGAGGTTCTAATTAAAGCAATTGATTAGTTTGTTTAAAAATAATATATATAAAAACAAAAGGTTATTTTGAACAATTAACCGGACCATAAAATGTTATGAAAATTATGTAAAAACGATCTGGAGCACGAGAAAACATAATAGATCAAATGGCATAAGTTTTTACAACTAGAGAGCTCACAAATAATCAAGAGATTGAATGACTTAATTATGTTTCAAGTCCTTAGGATTTTTTTCGGATTCTATGAGATATATTATTAATTTATTATATAGGAAAATTATAGATGTTTATCTGCCCTACTCTTTTGATCTTGTAACTCGAGAACGATTGATTTATTTATTTATCGAAATTTTATATTTCGATCATTTATACTGAAACAAATTCAAGATCGTCTTGAACTTTACATGTTTCTTCCTCATGTATTTTGGTTTTTTTTTTTTTTTTTATTTTTATTCTTATTGAAGAATATAGAATTTCTTGATAAACTAATTATGTCATTTGATCAAATGATCAACAACAAAACAACCCAAATTAAAAATGATCCGAATAATTGTTTTGCCTTACATTTAATTTATTTTAAAGGAAAAGAAAAAAATAAAAATAAAATTTGTATTTTTTTTTTTTTGTTAAATAAACATAAGAGAGCAATTTGATGCGATGCTATTAAATTTCTTTATAAATTTGGACAATAATCTTTAAATTATTTTGCGTTCATAAAATCATACAATTCAGTCGTCTTTAAACCATTCAGTAATAAAGAATTTGAAATAATTTAAAAAAAAAAAATTAAATCTTCATATAGAAATTTTCATAATGGGACATCTATTAAAAATAATATTTTCTATTATTTTAATAATTTCACCCTCATTCTCATATGTTGTATTTCGGGAAGATCCAGTAATATATTCAAATAATGAAGCCGTTGATTTAATTGATGCATATCCAATTACTGAAAAACCAATGTCCATTGAGCATAGACAAAAAATTCCAAAAAAACATGATAAAAATGTACCAGTACAACAACAACATCAATTAACAATTGGAGATTTAACAACATATCTTGGATTAAATGATAATTATTTTGGTGGATCAAAATCAATTGCAAAAGAATTACAAACACTTTTATCTGGAAAAAATCAATTGAATGAACAACGATCATTAAATTCAGATCAAAGTAAATCAAATGAAAATGATTTAACGGATTTTAATAGTAATGAAAGTAGTTCAAATAATGGTGGAACATCAATAACAAATCCAAATCAAGAACCATTAAATTTTGGTGAAGTATTAACATTATTGGCATTATGGCATATAGCAAATGCATTTAATGATTATTCATTAGAAGAACAAAAAGGTCCAATGCCAACAAATCCTTCAAAAAAACAATTAAATTATAATGATCAACGTCGATAGATCCAAATTTAAAATTACCAAATTTAATTTTTAAATGTTCTGTTAAAAAATAAAAGCAGAGAAAGGAAGGAAAAACTTGACTGGAAATTAATGTGCAGCAAAAAAAAAAAAAGGAAAATTTGTGTCCATAATATTTGATATTATTTAGTTATATGCATTATTATAAAAAATTAGTATTAGAATAACATGAATATGAAGAATAAAATAAAATTATAAATAGCTTACATACATGCATACAATAAAAAATATATGTAATATAATTTACTGAAAGCAAAAATTTTTAAAATGGTTTAAATTTAAAAAAAAAACTTAATTGCACCTATAAATTATTATGGAAAAGATTTATATTATTCTAGTTTCTTTTCATAAAACTTATTCTTTCTTTTGTAACTTATCAAAGAGAATAAAAGCTAAAAATAAAGTTAATTAAAAGACAAGAAAATTCAGTTCAAAAATTTTAATGAACTTAAATAAAATTTTAATCTACTAATGTTCAATAGATTTCAAATTTAAAATTTCGGAAAAATTCAAAATTAATTCGTAGAAATTATTTTAAATTATAAAATTGCTTAATATTTTATTGTAAATGATAATCTACAAAAAACCCTAATATTCAACTAAAGTATTAATTACATTTCAAAAACTAAATAATTCTAATATTCTTTTAATTCTAACCACTTAGTGCTTTTTCAATTAAAACTGGCAATGATATTGGTATCCAAGTAGCAAAAGTTCCATCACTAACCATAAGAACAGATCTATCAATGTAGCAAAATAATTTTCCGATACGATAAACCTGTTTTCCAAATTCTCTTCGGCCAGGCATAGGTGCAAATATAATACCACGTTCTGCACATTTTTGTGAAACTAATTCCTTAAACTCTAATTGTGGTGGTGGAACCATTGGCAAATCCATTAATGCTGGTGGTTTTTCAATAATTGATGGTGGTGGTGGAATAACTGATGGCATTGCCGATGTTTGTTGTGGATCAACAATAGAAGTAGGTTGCGTTGCTCTATGCATCATTTCTAATGCTCTTCGAAAATGTTCTTTAATTGTTGGTTGAATCAATATTTCTTCGGAAACAAGACTTTTCCAACCTGTATACCATTGTGAAATTTGATCAAAATTGGGCATTTGATTTAGCCAAATAATTAATGTTTGTGTCCATTTTGGGAAGAAAAATTTATCGAGCATTTGTGCCATTAAAAGTGGTGAAATTAGTTCATTCCATTCATATACTTGATTCCATAATTCCCAATCTTGATGTAATGGATCAATAATTAATTCATTTAAGACAATTTGTAATTTCGGAATAATATGTTGAACAACAAATGCCTCCATTTCTGCTTGTTTAAACGCTTCTTTCCATGGATAGAGCATTGCTCGAGCTGATCTATCATTTGGTATCCATGCTGTTAAAGCATTACCTAATTTTTCACGTATTGTAGGAAAAATGAATTCTTCCATTTTATGACCTAAAATTCCATTCCATGGTAAAATCCAACTATGTATCGGTATTGTATCAGTTAATGGATCCCATTCATTTACTCCTATAATTAGTTTTGGTAAAATTAATTGTTCCAAAACATTATCCAAAATCCAAGTGGGAAACAATGGCGCCCATGTGTCTAATAATGCAGCCATTCTTTGATGTGCTTTTGGATTCCAATCAAATGCACAAATTCTTAAATGAGGTACAACTCCAGACCATATTATAGAAGAATACGGATCGAAAACACTTCTAATATCTGATTGGTGAGTTCCTAAAATATTTTGCCATTTTTTTATTCTATTCACATATTTTGTAGGTTCTTCCAAAGGTTTCCAATTTTTCAATTCGTTATTAATAAGTGGAGCTATAATACCAGCAGCTAAATCACCCAAACCAAATTCTTTGTATTCGGCTGCATAATCTGTTTGCAATCTAATAAATATTTTTTCTGCTTCTTCAAGAGTTAAATTTTCATTTGGGTTAGTTAAAGTTTCAACCAGTTCAAGTGCTAATTCTAAAGTGTTAATGTGATCTTGTTCAAGTTTAACAATTTTTTCCAAATTATCTTTTTCATGTTCCAGTTGCTTTTGTTTATCATTTGCTTCTCTTTCGACCCGATCTACAGCAACTATATCTTGTTCACACATATTCACAATTAAATTTAAATTATGCATAAGTTCTGGCAGAGCAAAATGTGTAGTTTTTTTTGTTGGACGATGTTCATATAAATCTTCATCAATCATTTTAGCTTGACCTAATGCATGATAACCACTCAGAACTCGTTTTTCCGGTCCTGTCATATCAATTACAGTTACATTACTCATCTTTTTGTTATAATTCTCCGAAAAATGCGAGCCCGCCTGTTTTTTACTTTTTTCTAAAATTTCATCAACTGATTTATAATAATACCTTTTTTTCCTGTCCTTTTTATCTGTGGAACCTTTTTTCCATTGATTAAGTTTTTCTTTGAATTCTTTTTCTTCTTGAACATCTTCATCAATAGGAGCATGAACAATTTGTCCAGGGACATTAGCAGCTTTTTCAGGACCATAGGCACCAATTGCACCACGTCCCTTTCTCATATGTGCTTCAACTGGTCTTGATATACCTTGAAGATCTTTTCCAAGACCTTTTCCCGGTTCATAGCCCATCTGTAAAAGAAGTTTAGCACCAATTCCTTTTGTATGTCTTTCCCACGTTGCAACACTATTGCCTGTAGTTGTTGATGATTGAGAAGATTTCTTGGATCCAAAACCAGCTCTTGGTGCTTCTTCTACTTCTGATTCACTGGAAGTATTTTTTTCAATATCTTCTAGACGATTTCGACCACTAAAAGATGGTTGTTCATCTTCTTCATCTGTTATTTGATTATTTTCATCTTCTATTTCCTCTTTGTTTTTATCTTTGCCAGCTTGTTGAATTCCTCCAGCAACGAAACTTACTGGTGCTGAATAATCTTTTTGTTTAGACCCAGTCATTTTATTTCGACGATTTTTGCGACCTGTAAGTTCTTCTTCTTCATTATCACTATCATCAGCCCAGATACCATAAATCTGTTGTTGTTTTGTATACCGTTTTCTTGGCCGATTTATATTAAATTCATTATTCAAATCATAATCGGTGATTTCAAAACGTTCATACTCCTCATCTGACATTTTAATTATTTTTTTTTTTAATATGCCTTTAAATATTTAAACGATTAAAGTTTATATACGTTTATTAATTTAATAATATGAGTTGAATTATGTTTTGTTTATGTTTGAAATGTTTTCGGAAAAATTTTATTTGACATTTACCATTAAACATTTATCATAGACTTGTACTGTCAAAAAAAGCGGTTTGAGTTTTATGCGGCATCTGCTGTCAAAATATTGTATTTAATGAGTATAATAATATTTGTTTAAAATCAGAGAAATTAATAAACTTGTTTCACAACACTTTCTGAATTTTACTAAATAGTTCAAAAAATAAATAAATAAGTTCAAATTATTTTAATTTATACAAAAATTAAAATTCATTATCTAGTCTTGAAGTCATTTTCTATAAATGACAGCCACACATATCCACATTATTTAAAATTGAAATAATGCGATGTTAGCAGTTTTCAATAATTATTTGATAAAACAAAATTATTATAAAAACTTTTAAATACCCGAGATCAAAATTTTAAATACCTATGATAGCATGTTTTGCTCAATTCATTGTTTAAATAACATTAAAAATCACATGCAAATAGAAATGTAATTCAAATTTATTATTTTACGAATTTATGAAATACAATGATAAATTTGAAAAATATGATTAAATATATTTTATCATTTAACGAATTAATTAATAAATATTTTTTTTATATTGAATTACTATTATAAAAAATTATTATTCATTCTTTAAGAGATTTGTTATCTATTATCTTACACCTTAAATTTATATAGTTGTAATTAAATCATAATTTAAAATTTATTTCGAACCGACCTTAAAAATGAACAGAAGTTTATTATAAAAGTTCAATAAATTCATAAGTCATTTAGTCAGAAATGATGGTTTGTTTAATATCAATTTATTTTTTTATATAATATTCGGATTTTCATGAAATTAAATATAAAAATTAAATCATTAATTAAACAAAATATATATTTTATATATTATTCCAACATATCGTAAATTTTTTTATCGTAAAATATTAGCTCATACCAATTTTAACATTTCACATTAAACAAATCCACCTTATAACCGGCTGTCAAAATTTGACAATTCAGTTCAGCCATATTTTGTTTTTACATGCTGTTTTCTCATAAATTCTCGTTTTTTTTCACGTTGAAAACAAATGTCAAAAATTATTTGCTAATTAAAAACAACAACAAAATATAAAAAAAAATCAAAACAAATTATTAAATAATCTCCAAAATTCTCTTTCTGTCTCATGATTTTTTTAAGACAAAAAAAGAGATAAAAAATCATGATGCAACTTTCAGTCAAAACTTTGCATTTCAGTTCGCCAGACGTAAAATTGGAAAATTTCGGATTCACGTGTATTTCCTAATATTTATATTATTTCTTTTTTGATTTTTGAAACAATAATAAGTTTTATATAAATTATTATGAATTAAATTTAAAAGGAAATTCAAAAAAAAGAAAGAAAATAAAAAATCAATATTGTTTATTAATTAATTTTATTTATTTTTAACAATTATAAAAAAATTAATTTCTCTGTTATTTTTAATGTAAAAAAAAGTGCTTCAATTCAATAAAATAATAAAAAAAAAATATAAAAAAATGGTTCAGGTAAATAAATAAATAAAAAATTAACATATTTTGTATAATTAAACATAAAAAAAAAAAAAAAAGTAGCACATTTTTTGATTGTTATATAAAAAGTAAATAATTAAAATGACAAATGTTTCATTTTTTAATTAAAATTATTGGTAGGTAATATATATAAAAATTTTACAAAATTCTAAATAAATTCATTTTTGTCAACCATTTTGCAATGGAAAAGGTTAGTAACGTAAAAAAAAAAGGAATATAAAAGAATTATTATGAGGGTTAAGATTGGGGGTTGGAGTGCATCCACATAATGAAGGCTAAGCATATTTTTTTTGTTTCAGTAGTAGTAGTAGTAATAGGTATAAAAAGTGTTTCCGCTAAAAAAAAATATAAAGAAAAAAAAAGAAGAATGGAAGAGGAGGAAAATAAAATAAAAATAACAGCGCGCGAGTATATAGCTAACGACAATCATCTATCCCAAAAGAGGATAAAAATTGCACATGGTGTTATTAAAAAATTCGAATGAAAAGATCAAAGGGTATAGTTCTTTTTTTTTTTTTTTTATTATTCAGGGTGATTTTAACTTTATTAAAACACTTTATTATGTATTAAAACAATCTAAAAGATTTTATATATGGATTGGTATTCAAAATTTAAAATGGATTTATATATAAAATACCATCATATGTATCTTAAATTTTGTTTAAAGTATATATAAGGAGTTTATGGAAAACAACTTGCTGAATAATGAAGAGCTAACTATTAAAATTATTTTATAAATTCGAATTAATAACTGTTATTTTTTAAGGATTAAAATCGGCAGAAGTATAAAAAATTGTAATATTTTTTTTCAATGGATACCACCTACCTAATAACTAAATAAAATAGTTTTGGAAATTACTTAAAGGATAACGTTTTTTTGTGAAAATTATTTTGTATATCTCTAGAATCGCAATGGAAACATATTACGATATTTAAAAATTGACCCCGTATTTAAAATACGATTTTCATCAATCAATTGTACATTTTTTTTTTCAATTTTTTGAAGTGTCTAATAAAAAGGGTCTCCATTTCAAATTATTATTCATATTATTTTAAACACCAACGAATTTTTCAAATTATTTTTAATTTAGTACTTAAGTACCTATGTAATGGATTATTCCGCAGCTAAATAAATTTTGAAAAATTTCATTCACCTTTTTTTTTTCTTCTAATTCTAAATATTGTTATGGGATACTTTGAAAGTTCATATTTTCCGCAGTGAAAATAATTGGACAAAAATAAAAAAAAATAACACTCTATTTTATTAAGAATCAATTCAATTTTAAATGCAAAAATATATTTTCCAGTTTTATTATTTTCCTGATCCATACAACTGTATAATAAATTACTATTTTATTAAACAGTAAAAAATTTTTTTTAAAAAATACCCCAAGAAATATATAAAAAATAAAAACAAAAAACCAATTATGTCCATTTGCTATCTTCTCACCCTTTTTGTTTTTTCCAACTTAAAAACACACAGGATAAAAAAAAAAATCACGTTAAAAATGCTGTATTAAATTTTTTTTTTTGTTTTTAGGGTGGCTTTCGGCTAAAATTCAACCGTATAACCGTACTATAAAGGGTAGAAAAATGTTGATGTGATGGCAATAGGAAAAAAAAAATATAAAAATAAAAATTTAAAAAAAACTCGTATCCGTTTTTGGGACGGTATTTTCTATTTTTTAAATTTTCTCATTTTTTTTGTTTTTATATTGGGATTGGATGGATATGATGTGTTGTATATGCTATTCGTATCCCGTGCAAGGATAACAAACAAAATAAAAATGAATTCTGCATTTGGCAAAAAAAAAAAAAACATAAAATTAAAAATAAACCAAACATAAAATAACGAAAAATAAAAAAAAGGATAAGGGAAGCCTTAAAACAAAAACGAGAAATAAAAAAAAAAGAAAAATTAGACAACATAAAAAAAAAGTACATAAAACGAAAAAATGAAACTAGGAAAAAAAAAAAGTAGATTTGATTTTTTAATTTTCTAATATTTTTTTCATGATTTCAATTCGAATATGAGTTATCTGAGAGCTCTTTGAATGTGTATTGCTGCTCTTAAAACATTTTTATTTGTTCTTTTTGTTTTTTCATTTCTATTTTTGAAAAATAAAAAAAATTGGATTTTATTTTTTTTTTTATTCATGTGCTTCAATAGATAGATATGAAATATACACAGGTCCTTCTCTTCGTCCTTTTTTTTTTTTTTTTTTTTTGTATTTTTTTTGTTTAGTTTGTTTTTGATTTCAATATAAATCCATTGGTAGTTATGTAAATGGCAAAAACTACACACATTAAAATTAGGGATGTTTCAGGATAATCTAGTTTTTTTATTTTTAATTTTTTTGGTTGTTCTTTTTCTTATTTTATATGCCATCATTCTGACGAAGAATGAGAAAATTATTACCAATACTCAAAATACATTACTAGTATTTTATTTTTATATAATTTTTTTTTTATTATAGTTATGATAGAAAAAAAAATAGAAGGTAATTTGAATAAGTAAGAAGGGTTCGATTTTGACGTCACGTTTTCATTTAAATTCAATATTTCTTTTTTTTTTTTGATTTTACTTTAAATTATTTTTTTTTCATTTCATTTTCTTTTCATTGTTTGATATTTGAAACACTTTTCTTATTGCTAATTTAAGTTGTTTAGTTTTCTAATTTGGAAAAGAAAATACAAAAAAAAAAAAAATATACAATAAAAAGTGGACAAAAGTACAAAATTGAAAATGCATACTGATAAATTTTATGGATTGTGAAAATATATTTTGTTCTTTTTAAAGATTATTTTCAATTTTTTAAATAAATTTTCTTTTTTACTTTTGGTCTATTTTAAATTTTTTAAAGAATTTTTTAGTGTATTCAAAATTTTTATGTCAATTTTAAATTTAATTGCAAATGTGAAATAATCGTTTTTCAATTTTATTGATTCGAAATATTTAAGATATGATTGAAATTATGTGTACTACCAGTACTATCAGATTCGAAATATTTAAGATATGATTGAAATATGTGTACTACGAGGAGCACATTAAATTTTGGTTGTAGTTTTCGTCATTGTAATCAGTTTTTAATCAAAATCTTATATTACGTAGGTGGTCC
Organism: Dolichopus griseipennis; assembly: GCA_963082915.1. NCBI lineage: Eukaryota > Metazoa > Arthropoda > Insecta > Diptera > Dolichopodidae > Dolichopus > Dolichopus griseipennis. The sequence goes on from OY720444.1 coordinate 2,895,194, forward strand.
ATAGTTATTTAAATCTAAATTTAAAATCAGATTGTGTTATTTAAAAGATAGTCAATTACACATTAATTAAATCTTCATCTTACAATAAAGATCTTGAATTAAAATATATTTTACTATTACTTATATTCAACCTTTAAACCGAATTAAACGATTTCAAATTGCTTAGTAGTTCTGATTTAAAACAAGACCAAAATTATTAATATTAATTAATTATTTTTGGGCCAAACATTTCTTTTATTTAAATAAAAAATATCTTTTTATATAAAACGTTCATAATATAAAACCAATCAATTAGGAAATATAATATTCCTATATTTTCATAAAACCAGTTAATTACTTAAATATTAAATAGTATTTTCTTATTTTTTTTAGAATTTATGTTCCATGAAATTTTTTTTACATAAAAATCTTAAACAAATACTAAAAGAACTGGAAACTACTAAAATAATACTTAAATTCAATTTTTTTTTTTAATTTTAAATACACATAAGGGAATATTTGAAAAATTCTTCAACTTAAAGTATACACCAGAATAAAAAACTTTACTATAAAATCATTTTCTTAATGTCTCTGTTATTTTCTTTCCAAACTTACCAAAAAAAAAAAAAAAAAAGGAATTAAAAACAATAAATACCAGAGAAACTAATGTTAATGTAAGTAGTCAGGCGAAATTACCTCAATATCCACAATGACAAATTTATTGTTTTCCATATAAAAAAAAATTAAAATAAAATTAAAAAAAAAAAATCCAAATAATTAAAAAGATACGAGAAACTGAAACTAAAGAATAAATTAAATAAACATATATTCTTCCTATTCTTGGGATTTTCAAATTTGCCCCAAAAGAAATATTAATTTTATAAGAATACCAAATACGAGTACCAAAAAAAAAAAAACACTAAACTAAACTTATATTATCTTTTATTTCTTCCTACATATTTTTCTTAAAACCAAATTTTACTTCCATTTGTTACAAAAAAACGGAGAAGAAGAAACACAGAAACCAAAGTAAAAAAAAAATATAAAAAAATTCCCTTACGAGATCAAATTTAAAACCACAATACTTCATTAACAATAAACCTCTTTAATTTAAATTGTCCAAGGATTTTACCTCAATTACTTGTAACCGGTCAATTCACTATAAATATATATTTATATATGTGTATCTGCAATTTACATGAATATAAATACAATTCTTAAAGCCATAGTATACAAATATGAAAAAAATTATAAGATTTAAAAAATTCATTACATTTTAACTTTAAAAACTATTTCTTGTCTATTTCTATCTCTTTCTATTATATAAATTAAATAAGACTATATATAAATAAAACCAACAAAAATCTCTTACAATATTTAATGTTATGTTTTGGTTTGCCTCAATATATGTGCCACGTTCATGCATATTATCCTTTTGTTTGTTATGTTTTTTATCTAAAGTTACAATTTTGTATATATACATATATATATATATATATATATATATATATATATATATATATTAAATATAAAAGTCAAATACCTATATATAAATATATATTGTATGTACCTAAAATATTTAGAAGTCATATGATCAAAATTTCCATTCACTACTTATTCACTATTCTTTCCTTACTTATAATAAAGAAATTTTATTCACTATATAAAAACTTATATTATATAATATATATATGCATATTTTACTTATTAAATACTTTCTCTCTCTTTCAGATCCTTTTTTTTTTTTTGTATCCCTTTTTCTTAATATCTTATTTTTCTTTTCTGTAGTCCTTTTCTTTGTATTTACACCTCTTTTAACACTTAACTACTTGTGACTGTCTGGAAAAGTCTGAAAAATCTAAAAAAAAAAAAAATGAAAATGAAAAGAAAATAAAATTAGTTGTATACCATGCGTTCAATATGCCGCAAAACGTGGCATACATGCATTTTTATATCCAACTAACCAAACAACAAACTAAAAGCTAATAGAAGTCCTTTTTTTTAGTTACATACAAAAACATATAATAATATATATATATATACTCACTTACTTTTATTTTTTTTAGTTACTTAATATATAAATATATATATATATATATGGTTATTATTTAACACATGCATATTGTAAACAAACAAGAACAAGATGGAAAAAACACAAGGAAGGATAAGAACATGTAGAAAGTAAAAAGAGTAAAAAAAAAGGACATTTCCAAAAGAAAATAAATTCCAGAAAGAAGAAGACAAAAGATAAAGAACAAGACAAAAGCTATAAAAAAAAAAAAAAAAAATTCAAAATCATTCCAAATTTCTTGTATAAATACAAGAGAATAACAAAATATACTAAGGAATTTTTTTTATTGAAAAGAGAAAGACAATAGAATAGAAATAAGGATAACCTCGAAATGCCCACATGAGTTTTCTTTTTCACTTTAAACTTATTTTTTTTTATAAGAATATGTATTTTTTATGTTTTGATCTTGATTTTCTATACTTACTATGGTTACATATATATAAATATTATTTATATAAGTATATAATATGTATACATATATTTAAATTTTAAATAAATATATTTTATATGTATATTTACTTATTTAATGTAACAGTATGTAAATTTTATATAAAGGATACAAAATATTTAAATTGAAAAATATAAATAGAATATGAATAAGAAAATTTTGTAAATTTAGAATGTAGAATAGTTTCTGACATATTTTTTTTTACCTGTGAATATAACATATGTTTTTTTTTTTTAATCAATTACATGTTATTATATTTAAGGGCTACACTTTGAAATAGGTGACCTCCACAGACCGATACCAAATTTTCAAGAGCTAAACTAGAATAAAATTCATGAAGTTTCGTGAATCGTCGCAATTGGCGCATATTGCATTAAGGTGTTAAAATTGTCATTTGAAAAAAATTGGTGGTTCATGTTTATATAGCTGTAAATATCTCCAAAACTAAAACATCTATCTTCTAACTATCTATTAGTGCCAAAAGAGATAGGTATGATAAACTCTTTCAAAATAGTATATATAATATTGGTACACGTTGTCCCATTTAAAAAACAAATGTTTGTTTTTACTTTTTTTGAATATAACGGTAAAAAAATATATGTAACGGTACATTTTTTTTCCAAAATTTTTAATTTTAACATTCTTTCTCTTTCCTAAAAAGCCTTCACATATTATTCTAGTCCTTATAGTTTTTAAGTTATGGCAAAAAAAATTGAGGTCCTTTTATATGAAAAAAATTAATATTTGTTAATTTCAGTGTAGTTTTACCTCCGAAAATTTGGTTACGGTCTGTGTGGGTCACCTATTCAAAAATTCAGCCTATTTAAGAATTAATTGCAATAGAATTTGTTATTGAAGCAATGTCACAAAATTAATAAATTAAATCATAACTGAAACCCTTCGCCCAACTCTTCAACAATTGTTTTCATTCATATTTTTTCTGGGGTTTTTACCTAACTTGAATGAATTGTTATAATACATACTTACTTAATTAAATTTCTATGTATTATGACTGAATCTAAATCACTATTAAAGTATGAATCTAAATCACTAAGTATATATCTTATATACCAAATAATTTTAAGTACCATTTCAAATTAATAACAAATCGCAGGACAACCTATTCAGAATTCATAAAATGATTTAAAATTATAAAAAAGTGATTTAAACACTTACCACATCAAGTTATATCACTAAATTTGAGAACAGATCCATATTTAAGTTATAAAATATTCTTAGTTTTGAAGTGTTCATTATCAGTGTGATTATCAAAACTTTTATTTTAATCTGAACTGAACTTCTGAACTTCTGTAAAACAACAAAAGTTGTAGCACTATATTCGCAAGATACTCATAACTTACCCCTTGGCTCTTTAATCCAAAAAAAATATTAATTAAATCCCTCAAAGCTAAATAAAATATCAGAGAACACTGGAAAAAAAAAACAAATATTTTTTAATTTAAAACAAAAAACAAACGACAATTTTTAGAAAGGCGTAAAAAGTTATATTTATATTTTTTTTTTATATATATTTTGAAAAATTTTAAAATTTTTTATCTGAATTGCATTTTAATTTTGTTGGTTTTTTTTTTCCGTTGGTTTTTAGTTTTCATAATAATTAAGCTTGATTCCCAAAAAATTGTTTTTTTTTATGATTCCCATTTTGTATTAAATTTTATGTACATATATAGTTTGTTTTTCCTCTATTTATTTAAACATATTGAATGTATGGTCCAGTTTCATATTCAGCTTCTGGGTAGGCAAATTGTTCAATATTTTCAGAATAGGCACCTTTGTGTCCACCATAACCTCCCTTGCATTTAACTTTTTGTACAATTGGACCACATCCAACAACAACAGCTTTACCGCATTTGGCACCACCTGAACCATATGATTTCTTTTGTCTGTCTAAATGATCAGCTGACATCATATCATCATCTAATCCCATATCTCTACCTTTTGCAGCACTATCAATTTCTTGATGTTGATATTCTTTTTCTTTGTTTACTTGGCTATGTTGATAATTGGCACGTCCTTGTGCTTGTGCTTGTTGTTTATGTTGCATTTCAGCTTGTTGTTGACCATGATATGATGAATAAGCTGATTCATTTGGAATAGCTGCAACAACAGCGATTAAAGCTAAAGCAATAACAATTAAGAATTTCATTTTCGGACCGCTGACAGTTGTATGTGTTTTCAAATGTATGAAAGAAATTAAACTGATAATATTTGGTTTAAAATTTCTGTTATTTATATGATATTATAAAATTAAATAAAAATATATTTTAAATAATTTACAAAATAAAATTTTGAAATGTCAGCAAAAATATATATATGGCCTATATTTATATTACAAAAATATATGTAAGAGTGTAAAAAAAAAAAATTTAATTTTGCAATTTTTTTTTAAGTTTGAATTTAAAATTTTGTTTTTTTGTTGATTCAGTAAACTAATGTTTAAAGTACAAATTAAGTGTATATTAAGCATTTTGATGATTTTAGAATAAATATAAGTTCAATAACTTAAGAACATTGAAAATATTAATACGTATATATATTCAAATATTATTCTATAAGCAAACTTTAAGTTGTATATAAGTACTTTAATAAAAAAAAAACCTTAATTAAAATTGTTCTGGAATTTAATAGAAGGTCATTAACCCATAGTTTACAAATTAAGATCATAATTTTAAAATTTTTTAAAGCGGTTTCACATTATACCTTTTAAATAGCTGTAATTTATTATAAAATATGCAATGCTGTAATTTAAAAATTAAATTCCTTACAATTTGATATGGTTAAGTAAGGAAAGCCCTTATAGAATATCATAATACTTATATATTATTTAATAAGTAGGTACTGAATAATATTGTTACTTTTATTAATATTAAAATTTTTTTAAAATTACTACAAATTTACTGAAGAAAGACTCAAAAAATATTATTAAGACTGAAATCAAATTATTTTCTTAAAAGTTTCACAAATATCCTAACATTAGAATATCTACAAACGTAAACTAAAGAAATTTTTTCTTAAAGAAAACGTCAAAAGGAAGAAAAATAACAAAGTAAAAAAAAAAGAAACAAAATAACAAATATTGGAAACCATGTGGAAGCTCATTACGATGATGATGACGACGACGACCATATAATATTTTAAAACGTAAGGATAACAAATAACAAAAAAAAAGGAAGACGTCAAGAGATGAGTTTTAATATTTTGTTGTTTTTGTTCATTGAGAAAAAAAACTTTTTTTTTATTTTTTATTTTTCAACCTTGATATACAAACATCTAATAAATATGTATAATAAGTATTATACATATATACTTATATAATAATATTATATATTTTTATATATTCAGACGCCGGGACAATAAAAATAAAAAAAAAAAAAGAAAAAAAAAAAAAAAATAGAATAAGAGAAGAAAGTGAAGGAGAAGACATAAAAATAAAACATACATACATACATACTTATACAATGTATAGAAAGAAATTTGTAAGCATTTTCTGTAGAAAAGCACGTTGTTTTGTATACACTCAACACGTTTGGCTTATATTTTTTTTTCTTCTGCTTCTTCTTCATTTCCCTTAAGAGTTTTCTTTTATCCTTTTTATTTTTTTATTATTTTGTTTTTTTTTATTATTATTATTATTTTTTTTTTTTTTCTTCCTTTTTCTATTCCTTTACCTTATACAATATTTAAATATATGCAAGGATTCTTTTTATATATATATATTTATATATAAATTTTTGTGTAATAGTATAATATTTATATTAGTTACGTGTATCTTATAAAAATATTTACATATATATATATATATATGTACATTTATTTTATATTATATATAGTTATAGTATTATAAATAAAAAATGTATTACACAAATTTCAAGTTATATACATTAGTATATTCTGAATATTATTACATATAATTTACATATACATTAGGATTTATATATATATATATATGTATATAGAAAATATGGTCCATTGATGATTTCATTCGATTTTTTTTTCTGTTTTTGTGGTGTGTTTTGTTTATTTTGGAATACTTTAAGATTATAAAGAGGCATGCATAATACACACAAAAAAAAATAAAGGAAACTTCATTAATATCTAGTAAAGGTATTTTAAAAAGAAGGGGGGAGAAGGGGAGGGCGGTGTTAAAAATTTTATTTCATACAAGAATGTAAATAAACGTAAATAAATAAATAAAAAAAAATATAATAAAAAATTTATAATATATTATGTACTTACATATGTGTACTACGGAGTAAGTGTACAAAAGAAGTATGATTGAGAAGTGACTACCGAATAATTATGTGTGCACACACTGTCTTATTCTATTTTTATTTAAATTAATTTTTTTTTCAATGTATTGACCAAAAAAAAAAACGAACCAACCATTGAATTTGAATCTAACCAACCAACATATTTCATATATTAATGTAGGTATATATATAGATAGACTCTGAAGATTCATTGTCATCATCAGAGTTGCATTAAATTAACGCGATAAAATTTTTATTTCATTCCCTCGGTTTTTTTTCATTTTTTTTTTTAAATACAAAAATTGTACATAGGATTTTTAGATAATCAAGGATGCGAACTCTGATTATGATGATGATGATGATGTAAATGACGATATGATTTTAATAGGGAAAAACAAAATTAATAAGGATAAGGATATTCCAAAATGGGATAGTGAAAAAAAAGGATAATGAGAAAAAAAATGTAATAATAATAAAGGGTTGAAATTTATATTTTATTTATATTAAAAAAAAAAGATTATTTTCTGGATTCTTTAAAATTTTTTAATATTTTTTTTTGTATATATATATATTTATTTATTTATTATATTTTATTAAAAAAAAAAATTAAATTAAAAATAATAATAAAAAAAAAGATATGTTATAAATAATAAATATATTATACGGCGATTTTTTTTTTATAATTTAGTTGTATTATAAAATTAAATTATTTTGTAACCTGCTGGTTTTTTTGTGATTTTGTATTTGGAAATTTTTGTGGAAATTATTAATAAATTTTAATTTGAATATGTTGCTATACTTACCAAGAGAAAATGAGAGAGAGGGAGAGGGAGATTGAAAAGACAAAGTTAACAATAATATTCGAATTAATTTTCTACAAAACTCTTCTATTGGGAATTATATGCACTGTGCAGTAATAAAATCCACCTATCGACTATCGCGACACCCTTTTGTATATATATATATATACGTTTGTGGGATTCTATAATTTAAATTTATATATAAGGTGTTGTCGGGAAAATCAATTCAACTTGGTTGATTTTGACATTTTTCAATTCAACTCTAAAATTTCCCGGTGTCGGCTAAGTCAATTGAATTAGTTTCAATTAATTGAATCAAGTTGTTTCAATTTTGATTTTTTGACAACGAAAAATTTTGTTTAGTGTTCTGACTGTTTATTTTGTGCTGTAATATATTTATTACTAATAATTTTTGTAATGAGTTTTTTGTGGTTGTTTAAGTTTTGTGTGGTTGTTGAGAAGGCGTTTAAGGGACTTTTCAAATCCTTTGGTTTTGTAAGTTTTTATTTTGAAAAAAAGATGTGTATGTACTTAATATTAAAATTTTTGATTCAAAAGGAATTTTAGATTATCCAGCTAGTTTTTATTAATTTTTAATTAAGGGATATAGAACCAAAATTAAGAGGTTTAAATTCTAGTGTTTGCTAAGATTTTGCGCCCAAGGAAGCTACCAATTAAGTATTGCTAATGATTATAATGTAGCGGTTGGTCGGTCTACAGTTTCCGAAATTTTGACGGAACTTCTGAATATATTTGAAAAATATATTTGCCCAAAACGGGTAAAATTTCTGAAAACTGTTCGGGAGAAGTTAAATATTTACCACTTTTCCTCCGAATCGTTTTTTTTTTAAATTCCTTTGCCAATTAGTGCGTTAGCTTCCATTAAACTAATTAACTTTTCTAATGGTTTCTTGTTGCTGAAACATTTTTTTCTGAAAATAATAAATAAAAATTTTCATATTTATATAAATTATTTAAATCTTTTATTTACCTTTCTAAATTATAACTCATTTTAATTTTCTTTAAAATTTTAAACACAACTAGCAACAAACAAAGCCAATAACAGAATAATGCAATAATAAATTATGCAATAATATAAAGTCAAACACAAAAATGTAATTGAATTTCAAAGTCGACTCAGACGACTTATATCAACAAAAATTGTTTTCCCCGACACTGATGGTTGATTCAAAGCGACTAAAGTTGAAAGTCAAAAAAAAAGTGATTCTCGCGACACCACCTATAGACTTTGGTCCAAGTAAACTTTTTCAAATTATATTTTTTAATTTATAATTCGAGTTTATAACAACAATGTGAAATTGATTTATACAAAAATCTAAGATTGTTCCATTCTACTAGTCAAGTCGGGAAAATAAAAGGACCTTAACTATGGCAAGTGATTGCATATGAATATTATGTAATTTCGAATAAATAAATGGTTCTTACTTAAATTTAATGTCAATTAGCTATCATTAGTTAGTTACTATATTTAAAAGTTTCGAATAACAGGAAGTTCCAACATTCATAAAAAAATATAGAAACATTGAGTATAGCATAAGGTAATCAAAATAAATTGATAGAAGAATTAAGTGTAAATTCTTACAGTTAAATTGAATTTTCCAAACATTACTAAAATTCTAAATACACTTTTCTTAAATAAAAACTTGTAGACCTCTCTATCCACTTACACAAAATGATATTATATAATATATATATATATATATTTATATATATATAATTCAACTGTCTCATTACTTTTACTTAAAAATAGGATAAAAAAAATTAAGTTTATAATATAATCTATCCTAAGGATAAGATTGATCACCTAGGAAAAGGATATTTAAAAAATTTTCCTCTAATATATATAAAATATATATATTCTTTTCCTTTATCTTATTCTCTATTTCCACTTACCTTGAAATTAAAATAATTGAAAATAAAAGGAGCCGGAAAATTTTTTAAATATTATTTAAAAAAAACAAGTGATGGAAAAAAACCAAGGGTTTTTAAAAAAGCACATTTTCAAAATTATATTGTATTACATATTGAGTTTAACTTTGGAAATATTTACTTGGAAATAGTTACTACTGACTTATAAAATTTACTGCTAACAGAAAATTTTTTATTTAAAAGTTGTTATAGCCCTTCAATGGGGAAGGTTGCCAAATTTCTCAAGAATCTAACTTCAATCCCCCCCCCCCTCGTCCTCTAATTTTTTAGGTTCAAGGAATTAAATTGTGAATTACACAAAAATTTGGAATTTTACTTAGAATTTTATTATCTAAGCAAAAATGGGTAAAACTGAGAGACACTTTCTTCAATTTAAGGACCCCCTTTTAAATTTAAGAAAAACCTTCAACATATGTTAAAATATAATGTTGGACCTTTAAATTTTGTATATTAATAAAACAAAAATTGGACAGGTATTCAAGTTACAGGTGCTTAAAAATAGCATAATTTCAATTTTCGGGCCCTTATAGCTCCTAAACAGGGGGCTTGACAAAAAAATTTTGTTAACAGACTCCTACTATTTTTTTAGGATCTAACTTCTCCCAAAGATCCTAGCTTTAACCGTTTAGAAGATATGTGGGGCAAAAAATTTTACAAAAATTGAGTTTTATATAATGGTGAATTTTAGTACCGTATGGCAACCCTAAACATTTGCGTTGTAAAAATTTATAAAGCTTATGAAACCAGCTATCATTTGCCGTTTTCAGATTAAAATATATGTAACAGAACTCTTGTTATAACAATTTAAATATAGGGCTTTTTCCAACTTTGGGGGGCTGTAGCCCCGTAACAGGTGGGGCTACAGAAAAAAGTTCTTCTACGAAATTATTTTTTTTGCAAAAACTACCCATGGTTAAAATTTCTTTTCTCTATTTCAAACGGTGTAAAAGTTTTTGTAAACATACGGACGGACGGACGGACAGAGTGAAGCTATATAGGCACATTTTTACAAAATTTTTTGAAAATGTGCTAAAAATGAAAATAAAAAAAGCATAACACTCAAAAAAATTGATGCACATATACAAAGGACAACTTTGTTTTTTGTTGATTGAAAAAAAAAACAAAAATATAAAAAAGAAATGAGTAATTTTTTAGGCATATAAAAGTATAAAAATTTCCAGTTGTTTAATTTTTTAATAAATTTCATATTTTTGTTTTATTCTTTTTTTTTAATTTTTAAATATTTGCATAAAAAATATTAATTTTTAAAATGGATAAAATATATGAAAAAAAAACAAGAAAAAAACATTAAAAATAAAAAAGGACATAAGAATAAAAAAATTTTGAATTTAAAAACAATACATCATCAAATCTGTTATCCTTTTCTTATACAAATATGTTGTATACGTGCATATTTGATTTTTTTTTTATTAAAATATTAGATTGATTTACAGCTGTGTCCGAAATAAGGATAAGTGCTTATGTTTTTTTTCAACAGTATGTGAATTTTTCATTATTGTCTGTAGTATTTGGTCTGTTATGTTGTCTGTGATATGTTTTGTCAATTTTTTTGTTTCAATTCTCTATTCTCTGTAATATTTTAAATGTTTTAGATTTTCTTGCATAACTATTCAATTAACTTATGCGATTATTTAAAAATATTTTAAAATTTAAATGAGTTATAAAAAAAAAATGGTATTATAATGTAGCAATTAAGATTAGTGATTCAGATTATAAAAATTGAATCAAAAAAAAAAATATAATACTTATAGGAATTATTTTGATTCAATATGTGAATGAACCCTAAATATCACCCTAAAATTTAAGCATGGCAATTTACAATATGTTTTTATAATATGGTAGTAGTAAACCTTTATAAGAGTTGTTTGTGTTTTTCATTTATAACAAGTTATATTGTATCCTGTATATTGTGTCAATTGAACACATCTGATCTTTCTAGTAGTCATGATTTAAAAAAAAGAGGTTATTAGTTCTTTAACAAATTTTTGATTCGTTAACAATTAGACTATAGTTTGTTATAGAACATACTTTTAATCGTTTAAATCATTCTTTATTAAGTATAAAATTTTTATTAATTTACAATTTACAAATATATTTTTTCAATACTTATACTAGGGCTATCAGTTATAAAATTCCTAAATATAGTTATAGTAAGTAGATAGATTTTAACGTGCATAAGTCTTTTGTAGTTGGTGTGAATACCATTTAATAATTTATTTAATCAAACTGATAGTTAAGTGGTTAGAGTGGCAGATTTTCAATCGACAAGTCTCGGATTCAAATCCTGGTCAGATCATATCTAATAAAAAAATATAATTGATACTTTATACCATAATATAAAATAAATTTAACTGTCACACCTGAAAAGGAAAGGCAGATTTACTCAGTTCACTCACGTAGGGTAATGTACAAAAATTAAATAAATAATTTGAGTTGAGTCTGAAATCTCGGTTTAGTAAATTTCGTTTTCACAAAATCTCGTTTTAGAAAATCTTGTTTTTAGAAAATCCTTTTTTTATATTCTGGAAAAAGCTGATAATTCTGATTTTGTATCCAACTCAAAAATCCTTAAAAACCAGAATTTTTAATAAAAAACGAAGTTTTCTAAAACGAGATTTTCTAAATTGAAATTTTGTAAAAACGAGATTTAAAAAAAAAGATTTACTAAACCGAGATTATGGAACGCTTCCAAATAATTTATTTAGTTCACTCTTAAATGAAATTTAGCATTTACATTCTATATATTTTATTACATATATATATATATTTTATTGTGTATTTTTTTTTTTGACTTAAAGGACTAATAAAAAATCTTAAGAACTTTTTCAAAAAAAAGGATATATGAAAAAGTTAAAGCAATGCCAAAGTTATATACTTATTACTTATATAATAATAATAATAAACAAAAAAAAACTAATAAATAAATTTCAAAAATTTCCACCATAGAAAAGTATTTGTTAAATTTTAAAAAAGTGAGAAGGACGTTTATAAGGAGTCTGAAAACATGTATAATTTTTTTAATAATTGATATTAGTATTCATTAATTATTAGAATATTGTAATTTAAAGATTTTAACACTTAATCAAGTATTTATATTTTAAGAGTTCAGATTTAAATCTTATCTATTAATTCTAACACCTATGGCTATATTTGAATCTTAAAAGTAAATTCCTATTGCCTAACCACTTATATCACTTATCAGATAATTAAATAATCAAACAATAAGTTTTTTTTAAGATAAATTAATGGATTTTACCTTATCAAAACTTTATAATTGTACAATATAGTATTGAGTATGGCACAGTATTGAATATGGTTTTAATCAGGGTTGTAAAAATCTCAAATTTCGACTCAACTCATCGCTCAACTCAAATTTTGAGTCCGCTCAAATAGTGAGTCCGCTCAACATTTGAGTTCACCCAACCTGTGAGCGCATGTGTAACGCTCATAGTACGACCGGACTCATCATTTGAGTTGAGCTATGAGTTGAGTTTGGTATTTGAGGCCGCTTATTTACAACCCTGGTTTTAATTAACTAAAAACTTATCAAAAGAATAATTATTTGATTAGTTATAAGTAAATTGATTGAATTTGGCTAAACTATAATTTGATTAGTGATAAATTATTAATGCATTAGTGCCCCGGTGATTAAAAACCTTATTATTTCATTGTCTATATATAAACTTTTCCATTAAATAAGTACATTTAAATTTTGTTTAAAGATTTGCTAGCGTTTATGTTTTTGTCCAATTCGTCACTTAGACAAAGACAAATTTAAATTAAAATATAACTTATAAGTTATAACATATTCGAATATATATATATATATATACATATATATATATTGTATTTAATTGATAATAAACGAAATGGTAGATTTAATTTACAAATAATATATGAGAGAACCTTTTTTTTTATATTAATAGAAAAATACAAAATAATAATAATAGAAAATAATGGTGTTAATGTATTCTATAAGTCCAAAAGAAGGAATAAACAGAAGAAAAACAATAACAAAAAAAAAAAAAAAAAATGGATCAAAATAACTTTTTTTTTTTTGAAATGGTTCAAAAATTGTATTTGTCATTTTAAATCCTTCGTCACGAATTCAATATATATACGTTTTTTTTTTATTTGTTAACAATAATGTATATATATATATACATATATATATATATATATGCATAAATTTATATTTATATAAATAAGTATTTATATATGGATATTTGAAAAAATATACATAAATATAAATAAGTTGAAAAGATGTTAACGAATTAGGGATGAAATTGGAGACGAAGGATTAAAATAAAAATTAAAAAGCAAAAACAGTGAATAAAAATCGAGGTTTTCACATATTATAATATAGGAAGTACTTTTTTTTACTTAATTTAAAATATAATTTTTTTTTTTAATTTAAATATTTTATTATTATATACTTTTAATTGAACTTGCCTGTGTCTATGGCTTTGTTTTTCATTCTGTCAGTTAATGATATATTTATATTAGAAATCTGACCATAAATTTACAAGAATTATATGGTTCAGTGGTTAGCAAAGTGGCTTAGGGTGTAAATAGATCTAAATTCGATCCTCCTTAAAAAACAAAAATTTTTTTGTTTTTTTTTTTTAAATTCAACAGAAATAATAAAAAAAAATGTGAAATAAAATTAATTTATTTGTATAGTTTCTTTAAAAATTTGTAACTTTAAAAACTAAAATACTTCACTTTGATAATATAAAAACATAGACCAAATAATTATATAGGCGATCAGTTTCATATAGAAAAATTTTGAAAAAAGGATTAAGACTATCTGAAAGAAGAACTGCCACCATGTCAGCAATTTACTTTTATACTAAAACACTTTTAAATGCAAAAGATCTACCATCGATTTTTGGTTAATGAAAATTTTCAACATTTTAAGCTTAAAAGTTTTCAAACATTAAGAGAACTGTTTCATATACCAGCAATTTACTTTTATTTTAAAACAGTAACAAATTCCCAAGATCTACCTTCAATTTTTTATTTTCTACATTTTAGGAGGCTAGTACTCTTCTTCTTTCTTAGCATTACAGCCCTCTGTGAGCCAAAGCTTCCTCGCCTACTCTCCTCCATTCTCCTCGATCACTTGCTAGGGTGTTATAATTTCTAACATTCATGGTATTTAAGTCTGCTTCAACCATTTCCAACCACCTGCTTTTTGGTCTTCCTCTCGCTCGGGTTCCTTGTTCACGATGCATGAAAATTCTTTTTAGGACTGTTTCATTCGGCATGCGGATAATGTGGCCTAGCCATCTTATTCTCTGCGATTTTATGAATCGAATAACGGTTTTGTGTTGTATCAGTGCTTCGAGTTCATGATTAAATCTTGCCCTCTAAATGTTGTCATCAATTCTGACTGGCCCGTATATTCTTCTTAATATTTTTCTCTCAAAAATTGAGAGCATTTTACAGTCTGCTACTTTTAATTTCCATACTTCACATCCGTAAGTAAGAATTGGTCTTATTAGTGTTTTATATATTTTGAGCTTTGTAGATCTTGTTAGAAGCTTGGATTTTAGAAGTTTTGAGTGCGCGAAGTAGCTTTTATTTGCAGCACTGATTCGTTCTTTAATTGCTATTGAGGAGTCGTTTGCATTTGAAAAAAGAACACCTAAATAATAGGGGGCTAGTACTACTTTAATAAAAGTATATATTGAAAAAAATATTTTTTATTTTATTTTATTTTTTTTTTTTTTTGTTTGGGCCTATATAATCATCTTTGTATCTTTTTGTCTATCAATATTTTATTTTTATTGTATATATATATAAATGTTTGTTTGCAGATCCAATCCTCCCACAACCAATGAAATATTTTTTAAAAAATATAAGTAACATTTAAAATAAAAAAAAATAAAAGGATTTTTAAATTCGTTTTAACGTTCAGGTGGTGTTATTTTTCCCCTCCCACCCTCAACTCCACCTTAACATGTTTTTATATATTGTCATTTATTATTAGTTATAGCCTTTGTTTACCTTCATTTTTGTACGAAGTGAACATATTAAAAGTTTAATGAATATGTGTATTAAAAAAAAAAAAAAAAATAGTGGAATTCATGATAAAAGCTTAAAAATAACAAATAACAATTGTTTGTTCTGGAATTTTTATTTTGAATTTCCCATAACTAACTATTGCAAGTGAATACAGTAGAACACGCTTATATATATTCAGAAAAATGCTATAACTTTTGGGTAATTACCCGAATAAAGAACTTAATCGAACTCGACGGAAACACACTTAAGTACATTCAGAAAATTGTTATAAACTTTTGGGTACTTACGCAAATAAAGTACTTAATCGAACTCATATACAGTAAAACACGCTTAAGTACATTCAGAAAAATTTTATAATTATGGTTCTTACCCAAATAAAGTACTTTATCGAACTCGAGGAAAACATTCTTAAATACATTCAGAAAAATGTTACAAATTTGGGTACTTACCCAAATAAAGTACTTAATCGAACTCGACGAAAACACGCTTAAGTACATTCAGAAAAATGTTACAAATTTGGGTAATTACCCAAATAAAGTACTTAATCGGACTTGTAATGTTATTACTTTTGGGTAATTACTCGAATAAAGTACTTAATCGGACTCAAAACTATCCTAAATTTGGTTAATTGCGCTGAAAAAGGCGGATAATTTTATAAAAAGTTCACTATACCGCTGTTTGAGGCAAAGTAACCAAATGTTACTAAAATATTAATAATTTGGTATTTTACTGGATGATTTATGATGTAGCTATTAATTTCGATTTTCGCTAATAGGCTGTAAAAAATTTGAGTACCGGTACTTGATATTTTATTTATAAATAATGATAAGATTTCAAATAAAACCGAAACTTTAAGAGAATTGGGCTTTTAACCGGAAGGCACTTAAAATTAAATATTTATTTGATATTTTAAGTTAAAGGAAAGATATAAATGTGGTTGTGTTTTAAAGCGAATTAAAGTACTTATCGAAAGGTTACTTAAGCGAGTTTTACTGTTTATATGTATATAACTTTATTAAAATTTTTGAAAAATCTTTATTAAATATTTTTAAATTATACAATCTGTTAGACTGTTAGAAACCAAAGAATTGATAATACATTTAGTTATAAGCTCAAAGTTAAAAAGCTCTAAAGTATTTAAAGTATTTAATCCTATTAATTGCATTAATCCTATAATACAAATACAAAGTGCAATTTATTAAAAATTTTAGTATATAATGAAAAATTGTAAAGTCCTTGCCAGCAATTGAGGAAGAATGGGATGACAAAGTTTTAAAATCTAAGCATAAATTATACTTTTTGTCTGAGAAGGGGTAAGAGAAATACATATATTTGAATATCTCAGGTTTAAAGTTTCAAATTTTACATTAACTACAATTACATCTTTTATTGCAACTAGTAGGTCTTCCAAATTTTTTAAGATCATTTCTTACAAAATCATATGATGTAAAATCCAAATTAATTATAATAAAATTAAATCGAGCAAATATAAATACTTTTCCTATAATAGAATAATTTTATAGAGTCCTTGAAGATATTCTGAATGTCTCCCTATATGATCAGTACTACTGATTTAAATCAAATGTGATTACAAATTCACATCATACTCTTCAATTCTTCAATCGTATAACTACACTTTTGATTTAATGAAATAATTAAAAAAATTAATACATATAATATTAATTGATGCATGCATCTGGTACCATACATACATACATATATATACATTTAGGCTTAAAATTTTTTAACAATGCATTTTAAAGTACTACTTCTTTTCTGATGCTATTGAGAATGTGCAACTATATATACATACATATATTATGTATAATATATATTTTAAATTTGTTATTATTGTAAAATGTTGATAATCATGATGGATATACTTATATAATAATGATGATGATGTATAAACAAAAAAAAAAACAACAACAACAAAAACAATAATAATGATAATAATAAAAACGAGGAAGAGTGTAGTAGAGTAGACTGTGTCAACTCTGGGATACCCGTATGACCGTAACATATACATTATATTATCCGGTTAATTACTTTTGGCTTTATTAAGTGTAGTGGAATACTCATATAAAATAAAGAGTTGCATGGCAGCTACTCGAACCCTCTGTCGTAGACCAACCAAATTTTGCAGAAACTTTGGCCATTACACTAAACAATTTTTGGCAAAAATTCAGACACCCAGCTTCATTAGGTGGAGAGTAATGCTCATATAAAATAAGGAGTTGTATGGCAGCTACTCGAACCCTCTGCAGCAGACCAACCAAATTTTGCAGAAACTTTGGCCATTACACTAAACAATTGTTGGCAAAAATTCAGACACCCAGCTTCATTAGGTGGAGAGTAATGCTCATATAAAATAAGAAGTTGTATGGCAGCTACTCGAACCCACTCCACTAGACCAACCAAATTTTGCAGAAACTTTGGCCATAAAACTAAACTACTTTTGGCAAAATTTCAGACACGCAGCTGTAATAGGTACAGAGTAATTCTTATATAAAAAAAGAAGTTGTATGGCAGCTATCCGAACCCATGGACCAAAATGGCTGGATTTAAATAGCGATGACGGCTATTGCAAAAAAACGAATTTGCGAAAATTTCAAGATCCTAGCTCCTTTAGTTTTCGAGTTATCGTGCGGACGGACAGACGGACGGACAGACGGACGGACAGACGGACGGACAGACGGACGGACGGACATACATAGCTAAATCGATTTATTTTTCGATTCTGATCTGATCCATACACTTGAGTCTATATCTACCCCCCCTCCTTCTCTGCGTCACAAACGTAATGGCAAATTTATTATACCCTTTGACTATATAGTCATACGGGTATAAAAACAATGATACGATGTGCCATGAAAAAATTTTTTTTTGCTTTAAATACTTTTCCGACCCCACTTTTTTTTTTTTTTTAAATTTATTTTTTATTATTTTGTTGTTTTTTTTTTTTGTGATGTGATTCTGCGTTTATAGTGATGGGTTGATGGTGGTTTCATATCCTTTCTATTGTTGTTGTTATACTTTTTGTCATTCATTTATTTTTTTTTTTCTCGCAAAATAGAGTAATGGTCAAGTAGATATTTAAAATGTATAGGAGAGAGAGAGAGAGAGAGAGAGAGAGGGAAGAAAATACGCGACAGGGGTAGATTGATAATAGTGATGGCGGTTTATAATAGTATAGTAGAGGTGGGCAAGTAATATACTCTTACTGACAATTTTTTTAACAGTTTTCAGTTTTAATTTTTTTTTTTTTTTTTTGGAAAGCATGAGGTTTTTAAATATTTTTTTAAAAAAAAAATTTCTGTACTATATACACACATACATACATACAAAAAGTATTGAAAAAATAAATTTTAAAGAGCAGAACAACAATAATAACACCGTCATTTTTATTTGTATAACGTTGTCTTGTATATTGTATTTGTACTCTTGTTTTTTTTCACTATATATGGGTTCAATTTTGTTTGGATGGTTGAATTAAATGGACGAATAGATGGATAGATGACTCCTGAAATATGTATGGTATTTTTATATCCATTTATATATATACATATATATATATAACATATAGAAAACGAAATATCATACATATTTCATATGTAATTGCTTTCATTGCTTTAACTGTGTTTTGTATAGGACTGACGATGAAAAACGTTGTTTAAAATATACAAAATATATATATATATATATATAAAGTTAAGTATAAGCGCTCCTTGTTCATGACTGTAATAATAATAATAATATTGATATTGATATTGATTATTATGATAGATAATAATCATGATGATATTTTTAGTTAGCATTAAAAGTTAGAGGTGCATAGTAATAGTTATATAGTGGATGATGATTAAATATCCAAAAACTATGCGATGTATAAAATATATTTAAAAAAAACAAAAAAAATTGTTTCGAGTTCAAAAAAAAAAAAAAAAAGACAAAGAAAAAGAAAAACAGAAAATAAAAATGAATTCACAATTTTTTTTAATAATATACATATATATATACAGTGAAAGTTCTCTAAGCCGGACGTTCTTGTATACGGACAACTCTTTAAGACGGACAGTTTTTTCAAAACCAATTTTTTTTTTTTAATTTTCCATACAAAACCCATTCTTTTAACCGGACACTCTAAAAACCAGACACGGACACTTCAATCATTCTTTAAATTTCAAAAAAATCTCCCGTAACGTAATGTGAGTAATATGGTGTTGAATGTAATTTTGTATTATAATTTACTATTATATTATATTTAATTATAGGTATGCATTCTAATTTTTAGAATTACATATTAGAATCTAATACATACATAATTGGATTTGAATAATATTATGTATGCCTAATAATACATAGAGGTACTTTTTATTGCTTATTTTTTAAAACGTTCTGAGCAAAGAAGAGATAGTATTAGTATGTATTAGTAATCAGATGCAATACTCGCTCTCTTAAGAATCAAAAATTTTTACATTTTTTAAAAATAATACGTATTAGGTGTATTAGGTTTATTACGCATACGTTTTAGGTAAAGTTCACAAAGTTCTTGAACAATTGGAAACTAAAACCTACAATGAAATCTTAAAAACTTTTGATAGTTTAAAAAAAAATTGCAACATTTAAAGAGGATCTTACAGCACTCCAGTTTATAAAAAATTTAAAAACACATTTCAAAAATAATGTTTTAAAAATTGACCAGGAAAAAATACGGCAGTCAAAGATTTCAAATTTTTCAAAAGACTACTAATTCTTAAACTCTGAAATGGAAGTAGTATGTAATTTAACCAAATAATATTAATCTGTATTGAATTTATTGAATTTTTGTTTAAGTTTTTGTAGTAATTTTTATTTTCCGTGAGTGTCCGTTTATAAGAGTTTTCACTGTATATATATATATATATAGTTATATTATATTAAAAGAGTATATGCCATCAGGGCACCAAATCGCATTTCGCGAAAAAATTTTTTATATTATTTATTTTGGTTTTTTATTTTATTTTAATTAAATGGCATTACAAAGGTTCTCTCTTTCTCTTTTACTTTTTTTTTTTTAGTACTGTTATTTGCTTTATTTTTTGTTTTATAATACCGTTATGTTTATTTTTTTTTATTTTTTATTATATATTTTATTTAAAATTTTTTTTATTTTTCAATGAATCCTTTATTGTATATATAGTTATATACTCGCATATATGCATTTAATATTATATTGCAATATATATACATATATATATAATATTTATAACTAAAAATATTATTATATAACATGTATACGTACATATATATATATGTATATGATTAACAAAAAAAAAATTACTAGTAAAAGAACTATATGGTTAAAATTAAAAAATTAAAAAAAAAAAAAACAAAAAACGGATGGAGATGAAAAAAAAAAATAAATAAAAAATTAAACTGGTTAAAAAAAAAAATGCTTTAAAATGAAGTGGGGATGGGTGGAGGTTATAAAAAAAAAAAAATTCTGCTGTAAAAAAAACTATTTAAATGAAATTGGAAAAAATTCATTTAATTTTTTATGTTCTTTTGTTCTTGTTTTTTTTTTTTTTATAATTTTATTGATTTTGTTTTAAAGGATTTTTATTTTTTTTTTATTATTTTCTGATTTTGATTCGCCGATTCGCGAAAAATTTTCCATTTTATTTTTTTTTTTTGTACTTTCAATCATTAGATATATAGAAATACACATACGTTTGTATGGGTTTATTTTCTGTTGTCCTTTTTTTTATATCCTGTTGGATTTTTTTTTTTTTTTAATTTTTTTATTATTAATTTTCTTGTATTTTTGTTTATATATATATATATTTATGTATAAGAATTAATATAAATATATATATATATATATATATATATATATATATATATATATATATATATATACATTTCTTTATAAATTATTTTAATACTGAAATAAAATAAAACATTCCGTATATTGGCAATTTTTAATTTTTAAATTTGTTTTTTTTTTTTTTTTATTATTTTTGGGTTTTTTTTAGGTTATTTTTTTTTTATTTTGTTTTTGTTCTTGTTTTTTTTTATTGTGACTAGTTCAAATGTAGAATTAAAAATTTTGTTTTCATATTGTTTCAAACTATTTGAGAGATAAATCTTTAATTTGAATAGAATTGAATTGAAATGATATATGAATATTACATGTGTGAATATATGAACTCTATATGAACATTCTATATTAATTGTGTATAGATGTTTGTATATGTATTTCAAAAACCTATCGAATTCTTAATGAATTTTTTTTTATGGATTAATGGATTTAATTTGTATGATTGTGTGTATATATATATGTATATATATATATAATTTTCTAATAGTTATACTTAATACAAAGTAGTTTCTCATAGAAACTTAGTATTAGTAACTAGTTAGTTATGTATGTGTGTATATAAATTAGGCAATTATTAATTGGGCAAAAGGGGATTAATATGAGAATATATTGAATTAAAAAGTATTTTTTTTGATTAGCTATATATATGTATATAAAAACTTGCAAGTATTTTTTAAAATATTCCTTTGAATATATTTTTAACTTGCAACTAAATAACGAGGTCCTTTTTTTAAATTTTAAAGGACATCTACAACAAAATTTTTAATTTTGAATCAAATTTTTGTTATAAAGAAGTTTCTACATTATTTCAATACTGCAGAAAATGTTATAAATTTCCATAATAGAACCTAATTAAAATCTGAACACTATAAGTATGTTAAAATATAATTATTCTTTTTAAATATTTGAAAAAGTTGAGGAAAGGGAAAAATAGAGCGCAAAATGAAAATAATCAAAAAGGGAAATACATATTGCAACAAATAAAGGAAGCTTTATTTTTCAAAAACTGAGTATTTGATTTTATTTTTTTTACACGCTAATCAAACTCTAGGAAAACGAATTCCTCTATACATAACTGAAAAATAGATATTTAGGTTTGGCTATGGGGCTAAGGAGTTAGAAGGAAAATAGGATAGAAGAAGAGAGTTGGGTGGTAGGTTAGAAATGAACTTATTTAAGTTTTTTTTTAAAATGTTGCAAATTGTATAAAAGTCTATTTCTATCAGAGGGAAACACATTGGATGGAAGCATGTTCCATATTCTAGCAGTTCTTACAATAAATGAGTTTTAATAACCAGTTTTGAGCCACCTAGGGATTTTCACTGTGTAGAATTGAGCACTTGGGGCTTCCCTGGTGTTGCGTTGGAATTGTTTAAAGGAAGGCATTATTATTTGATTTAAAATTGAAAAATTATCATTATAAATAAGTACGTATATATACAAAATAAAATTCAAACTCACGGTTTTTCAGAATTAAAATAGAAAAATCAAAAAATAAAAGATAAAAGTTGATGATGATGAAAACTAATGAAATATTCTATGTATTGGCATTCGATAAAAAAACAAATTAATTAGTATAGAATTATAATTGTGATAAGTATAAGTACTAATTAAAGAAAAGTTTTTTATTTAATTTAGTTTTTCATTTTAAGAGATGTAAAATATTTAAAAAATTACCAAGTAACCCATTAAAGCCATTTCCCTTTTTAAAATAGAACTTTATTACTAGTACTTTAATACAAATGCAAAGTTTCAATTTTTGGAAGTGAGGGAGTTAAGAAAGACTTTTAGAAAATTGGAAAATTAAAATAATATTAAATTAACTTTAAATAACTATGCTATGAAAAATTCTGAAATTCCTTATAAATCTAATTGAACAAATTCAATACAAGATATAATTTAAAAAAAAAAGGACATTTTGGAAAATATCCTGAAACAAAATTCAAATATTTCAGAAACTTTTGATTTAATTAATTTTTTAAAATTACTATTGCTTTACCATATTCCCAATAACTTTTGAAGTTTTATTTTTTTTTTTTTCCAATTTCCTATCATTTGCAGTTCGCGTTTTATTAAAAACTTTTCATTTTTATTAATATCTTTTCTATTAAAAATACATATATATATATATACATATAAAAAAACATACACCTTTATATTTTTATATTTAAAAAATTGTTTTGTTTTTTTTTTTTTTTTTTTATTATTATGATTATTTTCTTTAATATATTTCTATTATTTTTGAACAAAACAATATGAAAAAAAAAAAATTTGAAACTGTAAGTGATGATGATGATGTCCTTTAAGTGATAATGATGAAAAAAAAAAATGATTGATTGAAATTATGATGACTGATAGTAATAATATGAACAATATTATTTTATTTCTTTTAAATATTTTTTTTTTTGTATATATATATATATATATACATGTGTATGTTATGTGTATAATATTCAATTCAATCAGGTTCGGTTTTTTTACTTTATTATTTTATATTATATTTTTTGGTTCAGTTCGGTTAGTTATGAAGTTTCCATGGTAATTTGTATATGTAAACAAATAAAATAATAATAAAAACATAACTAAAAAAGAAAAAAAAAATTACTATTATTGACTTGAAACTGGATGAACACAGAACTACCATTCAAACATCATCATCATACACCCAAGCAGTCAATGAATATAAACCATATTATTTGTTTGTTTTTTATTTTTTTTTTTTTGTATATATTATCAATATATTTTTATTGTTTTTATTCTGTATATACAGGGTGTTTTTTTTAATTAACGTACTCCTATTTATTACTTCATGGGGACAAAGATCAAGCATTTCTATAGTATTCAAAACTTACAAACTTAAACAAAATAAAAGTTATTATTTTGTAATTAAAAGCTAAAGAAAATCTAAAGAAATATGAAACGTTGTCATATGACGTCATTAAATATATATGTATATATAAGTAACAAAAATTTAAATTTTATAGCTTAGGAGCTTGTTAATTTTAAACTATGGAACATAAATAATATTAATTAACACCTACTAGTGCAAAAAATTGGCTTTTAGAAGAATTTTACAGAACTTTCATAAGTACATAGCCTTTAAATGAAATTTCGATCCTCGATTCAGTAGAAATCTTAAATTTGACTTTTACAAGTGTACGTTCTATAAAAAAAGTTAAGATCCTTGACTTAGTAGATATTTACAACAAGATTTTCACAACTGGTTGTCTTGGCAACAAAGTTACGAAAAACAAAAGATCTTGGAAGAGCCTCAGAGATCGAATGAGTTTTGGATTTGAGTCCTCATTCAAAATATATAATTTATTCGTAAGATCTTTTGCAGTATTACATATCATTGTATTTAGTTGGAACAACACCCTATATACAATTTTTTTTTAAACTATTAAAAAATATATACTTAAAAAAGGATTTACATAAGAGCCTGCTCTAGAAACGAAATTACTCAAAACATCATAAAGTTCTGATTTGATCCAAAAGAGCAACGACTCGATTGTTATTGAAAATAAAATACAAATGTTAAGTAATTTATGCGGCATTACGTTAACATTGCATTCAATTTAAACACCCTGTATACAATTTTTTTTTTTTATTAAACTACATAACTACGTTTGTACATGTTATCAATGGAGATTGGGGACATATGATATTCTTGTAAGGATATATTGTTATAAGAAAGGATGGGAAAAACAGGGATATTTTAAAAAAATAAATTTAAGATTCATGTTTCATTGCATTTCATTTCATTTTTTTTGCCTTGCATTTTTTTTTTATATATTTTTATTATTATTATTAAAAATGCAATATTTTTGTTTGTATATATGTATTTTTATTAAAATTTATTTATGTGTGTGTGTATGTAAATTACACAGGATATATTCAATGTAATATAAACATAAAAATAAAAACGACTCATTGATGTTATTCTTAATTTATAATTAATTTATGTATTGCGCTTCATACAAAAAAAAAATTGCATAAAGTCCACGTTTTTTTTTTATTTTTTTGTATGATGTAAAATTTATCAATAAATTTTTTTTTTTTTACATATTTTACCTTAATAATTTTTTTTTTTTCGTATATTGTTAATTTAAAAAAAAAATACAAAAAAGCTCATGTTTTTTTTCAATTTTTTTTTTCATATTAAAAAAAAATTAAAACATGGAAGTATTTATTGGTTAGTTGAAATCATTTATGGGCGGTGTTACATTTTTGTATTTCACTCCAAAAAAAAAAAAAAATAAATAAAATAAATTTTTTTTTTTTAATATATCTATAAATAAATAAAAAAAAAAACTTTTGTGCGTCCCATATATTCATTATTTATACATTTAATTATTTTCACCATTTTTTTTTTTGTTTATTTTTTTTCCATCATTAATCTGAAGTGCAATTTATTATAATAATTGCAAAATCCAAGCTATATTATTAACATTTTTATTATTATTATTATTGTGCATTACGAATGTATTTTAAAATGCAGTTTGTCCATTATATATGTATTTGCATATGTTGTATTGCATTAATTTGCATCTCATATACTTAATGAATATAAATTTTTCGAAAGTGTTTTGTTTTTGTTTTGTGATGAAGCTTAAAAAATGGCTGAATAATGAAGATCCCTTCCCTGTATTTTTTGAATAATTTTTATTTTAATAGTGAATGTGGTTTGGTTTGAATATACGCTAAGTAGAAATAAGAGGTGCCTCCTCCCTGAATAACTTAATTAAAATTTTATATCAATGAAATGAGATAGGGGGAACAAATTGTGTAAGGATTAAAATTGGAGTTTCCTTCCCTGTACGATACATATGTAAATCTCAATTATTTTAATCGTTGATGTGGTTTGGTTTGAACCCGCAAAGTTAAAATAGGAAGATGAGCCTCCTCCCTGAATAACTTAATTAAAATTTTATATCAATGGAATTAGATAGGGGGAGCAAATTATGTAAATATTAAAATTGGATTTCCATTCTCTGTACGTTTTATGTACATCTGAATGATTTTTATTTTAATCCTTGATGTGAATTGGTATGAAAATACGCTAAGTAGAATTAGGAGGAGCCTCTTCCCTGAATAAATTAATTCAAATTTTATATCAATGGAATGAGATAGGGGGAGCAAATTGTGTAGGTATTAAAATTGGAGTTCCCTTCCCTGTATGATACATATGTAAATCTGAATGGTTTTTATCTTAATCGTGGATCTGGATTGGTTTGAACTTGCAAAGTCAATATAGAAGGAGCTCCCTGAATAACTTAATTAAAATTTATTTTCATATTAATGAAGAGCGGGGAGATAAAAATAAGAAAGAATTAAAACTGGAAATATTAAATTGCAATAGAGTTTTAACGTTCATTATATCTATTATCATCTATTTTTAAATATCTTATTGGTTCATGTCTATGATGGAATACTTTTCTATATTTGTTTCCAAAGGGAGGAGAAGACCTTTAAAAGGCACCAAAAATAATGCTAAACAGTACTTAAAAAAAAACCCTCCCATAAGGTGAGATTCCTACTCACTAAAAAAACCTTCCTTCATAGGCAAAATAATGGGATAAGTACCCAACCTGATGCTTGCGTATAATGGCTGAAGAATAACAATGGGACATAAATGTCCGCAATCAAGCGTTTAATGGGAAACCCCAAATGGTATAAATTGATTTCCTTTTGAACTTTTCTAAATCATAAGTATTGGGAATGTGTACCAAAATTTGGTGATGCGACTTATATATTTCAGAATTCTAGTTTAAGAAAGCTCTACAGTATATAAATAAGATTGAGCTGCTCTATTACAACGGATAGGTTTTAATTTTTTAAAAGGCTAGAGTTGAATAAAAATTAAATACTAAAATTAAAACAATTAAATATTTTCCCATCACCAAACTTCTGTTCTTCTGATTTCATTAGAGGGTATTAATATAGTTTTGTAACTCTATTCTGTGTAAGCTGCAAGTAATTCCATATTTTCTTTACTATTATGTACTTCTCTACTTTTTAATTAGACGAAGTTTTGAACTTTTTTAAACTTTAAAAAAAATTCAAAAATATTAAAATGGAGACTTAGTTTTTGTTTTCTTTTGAGGCTTTCCTTTTTTTTGTATTTAAAAATTAATTTAATACCACCATTTTCATTTTTGTAAGCTTTTTTTATGAATTTCAAAATTTGTAAAAAGTTCTAAATGAAAAAAAAAAAAAATTCGAATTTATGCAGTAGATGGGGTTTATTTTTTTTTCAGTTATAGACGGAAAAGCGATCAAATGAAAAAAAAAAAAAAAATTGAAATACAAAAGTTGATGTTAGTTTTTGTTTAATTTTTTTTTTGTTTTTTTTTTGAATTGCGTAACATACATATACAAAAAAGAAAATTGTATATTTTGAATGTTAGATGGAAAATTTTTACAATTTTCCTTTTTTTTTTTGTATTTCATCTGTAATAAAACTTTAAAAAATGAAAATTGTTTTTTTTTCGAATGAAGATTAAAGGTATAGGTACTCTTAGTTAGTAGAAATTATAAATACATGAACATATTATTTAATAAAAACTATATATAATCTGTCAACCATTGACTATAGATATAGGTATTAAAGCCACGGCAACATGTAAATTTAACAAACAAACTTGTGTTTAATATTTTTAAATTAAATTAATCTAAAAAAACGCTGACTTCCAAACTAGTGAATCGAAGTTGTTTTAAGTGTAATTGGACAGCTTGTCAAGGTATACTTATAGTATCTACTTCCATATCGAATTCAAATGGGTTTTGTAAGAATATCACTCATGGAATTTTTGAAACACACTAATATTTTTTTTTTTTCTAAGAGAGGAAAAAACTTTCAAAAGGCACCTGAAATCCTAATCCCCCAGTTAGTGTAAGATTTTTACTACACTGAAACAACCTCCCTCCGTAGCCAAAATAATGGGACAAGCTCCCTTGCTGCATGCGCAGTATTATGGCTGAAAGGTAACGACAAGTCATAAATATAAATGACTTTTAAGGGTTGAATGGCCAATCCAAGAGGTATAAGTTGACTTCCTTCTTGAATTTTTGCGGATCAAATGAATTGGGAAACACAACTGGGGGGAATGTGTTCCACAATTTGGAGGTGCGACTCAGAAAGAGTTTGTGAATTTCAGAGTTCTTGTTCTGAAAAGCTTAACTGTATATGGATGTGATTGAGCTGCTAAGCGTGTGTTACGACGGTAGGGTTTGATTTTAGGCGTAATGTTTTTAATTTCTTTTGAAGTATTGCCTAGAAGATATTTATAAAATAGACAAGCAGCTTCTGCATTACGGCGGTAACTTAAAGACCTTAAATCTTTTGTGACGTTATTATCATTAATAATATGAACAGCTCTCTTTTGTATCTTATCCATATATTGAAGAGCGGTGCTGGGAACTCCAGCAAATATGTGAGAGTTATACTCTCGACCCAATATAATTTTTATAAATTTGAAGTTGATTTGGAGATGTAAAGTATTTCCTACTCCTACTTAAGAATTCCAGGCATTTCGTGGCATCTTTTGCGACCGAAAATATGTGGTCGTTCCACGAAAGTTCCATTAATATTTGACCACAGGAGTTTTATTTTACAAAATTGGATATATGAAAAAATCATTTGAAATTAAAAGGAAAGTACTCGTTTTTTATTTATTTCAAAAATTGATTTAACCCAAACGCTCAATAATATATTAAATACTCATAAAGATAAGTATCTATTGGAATTTGACAAAAAAATGTATTCAGTAGGCTGTGGCCTTTCACAGATTATGATGCACTATATAAAAGGATTTAGAAAAAATTCTGATATTCCAAATTTTGTGAATCTTTTCTCCAGATCAAATTTCTCTATTTAGTCACACGTTCCTGTTAAGTTTTTCTAATTGATGATTAGATCCGCAATTTTTATGAATCAATTTTAATTTAATGAATAAACTTATTTTTGTGATTCAGTAATTATTTTAAACATTAATGATCGTAATTTATCCAATATTTTTTAAATATAAAATGCGAAATAACGCCTTTCGAAATGATGAGAGTATGGAACTTCGAATTGTTGAAGTCTAAGTCTCAAATTACTTTATAATCTTCACTGCGTGTGTATGTATACTTTTAGTGAACATATGTACCATTATTTCATCTTCACGTGGATATCTTTATAGATTAACCTATGTATCCTATATTCATTCAAAGGTCTATTTCATTTCTTAAAATAGAAACTACAATTTTTTTTTTTTTGAAAAAATTTAAATTATTTTTTTGTATAAAATTTGTTTCGTATATATATATTTTATATTTTAGTTAGTATATATAGACTTTGACCGTCGAATCAAATTTATTATACCATTTCGAATTTTAAATCAATTGCAAATGAATGGTATTAAAACATGTTAAAAATTAAACTGAAAAAAACAACAACAACAAACAAAACAAAATTGCACGTTTTTTTTTCTTATTTTGTCGTTTTATTGCAGTAAAAGCAAAATATAGTATGTAGTTATAGAAGATTTGTATATATAGATTTGTATATTATACATATATATAAGAGGATAGAAAATTTGTAGTATAAAATAGAAGTTATTCTATATCGTTATTGTCAGCATCAGCTGAAATAAAAAAAAATTTTATACTTTTTTAGTGGAAATTTTTTTTCCATGTATGCTGTATGCATAAAATACGAAAAGCATACATAGATCTCTTTTTTTTTATTTTTTTATTATTATTATTATTTTTGTTTTATTTAACCATCATTTATAACTGAACATTGTATAGTTAAAAAAAAAAAAAAACTATAAAAAATATTAACCATCATCATACTACTATTGACTGAACTGTGTTAACTATTCTGAAAAAAAAATTTAAAAAAATGTTTTTTAAATTTTTTTTCAATATATACATATACATATATGTATATATATATAAATGTAGCTGCAACAAAACTACTGCTATTCAAGCATCATTTTTGTCAAACTTTAATAGCAATAGCAATAGCAACAGCAAAATAAAAAAATTTACAAAAAAAAAAAACAGAACTGCCCGATCATTTGAGTTCGAAAAAAAAAAAAAAATTTCCATTTGTTTTTTTTTCTAGTCAAAAAAAAAAAAAACATTTCATTTCATTTTTACTCGGTTCTATTAAAAAAAAAAAAAAAATGTTTTTATTTTATTTTTTTTTCTTCCTTTCAATCTAAAAATGAAATGTTTATCCATACAGAGCACTATTGGGGTTATTTTCTATTTCATTCATACATACATTCTAAAAAAAAAACAAAAAAAAATTTATACTATCTGTGAGTTGTTGTTGTTTTACTTATTTATAGAGAATAAAAAAAAAACAAAAAAATTCCGTTCTTTATAAGGGTAGTTAACGGGCAAAAAATAAAAAAAAATTGCAAAACAAATGTAAAAATTTCTAATAAGAAAAAAAAAAATACAAATCCAACGGAACAGAACAGAATGAAATCAGGGAATGGTGTGTGTAGTGAGTAGTGACTATAGTGAGCACGTTGTTAAAATTATAAAATAAAAAATAAAACTCCTGTAGATATGCAATATATTTTAATTTAAAAATTCAATATTATTATACACCGTTTCAAAAAAAAAAACAACAATATGATGTATTTACCATAGAAGTGAAAATCAACCGCTATTACAGGAAAAGCGTAATGTGAAATTTAGTTCAAAGATTTTTTACTGAAATACACGTGATAATTTTTACCAAAGCAATATTAGTTTAATTTTATCTACACATAACTTACGTAACATTATTTATTCAAACGCTATTACAGGAAAAGCGTAATATGAAATTTCGTTCAAACATTTTTTACTTAAATGCACGTAATAATTTTAAGCAAAGCAATAGAGTTATAATTATATTACCTATACATAACTTCACGTAACGCTATTTATTTAAAGTAAATTAACTCCGTTATTGTTTTAATATAATTTCCAACAATTGATTTTTGAAAAATCCGGACGTCGGAATAAAAGAAAACTTTCTGTGGCAAAGTCGTAGCTATTTATTTGTATAAGAACTTTTAGATAATGATTTTGTTCATACTATTGTAGGTTTATGTTATATTACTAAAATTCCTCAAAATTACGCTATAGCAGAGACAATATAATTACTAAGATGCAGCATTTCATTGTTCTATGAAAATAATTTCTATGTTGCATAGTTTTATGTATACAAAATAACTCAAAGCATTTATCAACATTTCAGCTGTTAACAACATATTTCTAGTTACAAAAACATTTTTTTTGTGTCTTTTTTCGTTGATCTACTAATTTGAAAGGTACATACACAAAATAAACAATAAAAATAAGAGCATACATACAATTCCAATAAAAAAATGTTGACAAATTTAAGTTGATAAAAAATTATTAAAATAAAATATTTCAACTTTTAAAGCGATAACATGATTTTTTTTTTAGATATTTATAAAGTTAATTAAATATTATAAAAAAAACTCAGTGAGAAGGGTACTTTTTGATGAGTACGTCAAAAGATATTAGTAGTTTTATAAATTCTTAGTTGTAAATTCGCTATATAAAATATGTTGCTGCACCCAGGAATAGTTGCTAAATTTTTTGTTGCTAACATTCACACCATTTAAAAAAATACATAATAGAAAATATACCAATGACACTGATTATGATCGTTTAATTTTTAGCAAATTTATGTATGTATTTGTAGTTCTTCAATCAAAATTAGATAAGTATAATAAACAAGAGTTTTAAGGAGGTATATGTAGTAAGTACGCATACTTTAAATTTAATAAGCGACAATTTTTTAAAGTAAAAATTATAAAATATAAAAAATTTTAAACTCGTAAGTAAAAAATGAATTTGGAGAAAAGAAATTGGAAAATTTGTAGTTTGCAACATTGCAAAAAATCAAGAAAAGAACATCCTAATCTGAAAATTTTCAAATTCCCATCATCTGATTTACTAGTCGGAAAAATTTGGAGAGAAAGATGTGGTTTTGATGAAGGTAAGGATAAAGTACCTACGTTCTAGCATTTGTAAATATTTTAAGTACATAGTCTTTATTAAAATAAATACAAGAAGCCAATAAATACAAGAGTATAAATAAAAGAGCCAAAATAGAAAACTACCATTATATCCAAAAAAAAACCGTTACAGACAAAACTTAAACAGAGAATACAAAATAGAGAGAAAAGCGATCTTATGTAGTAATTTTTGTTTATTTTTAAATTTTTAGGTAAAAATAATATTTATTTATGTGAGGAACATTTTCCAATTGAATTTATTGGTAGAAAATACCTTAAAAAAGAAGCTTTACCCTCAATAAATTTAATAACCGGTAACTGCAGTGATAATGAAGAAAATATTCTATTAAAATCTCCTAAAAAACAACGTAGTGAAAATGAAAATTATTTTGAAAATAATTGTTGCTTCTATTGTTTGAAAAACGAAAAATTGACTCATTTTTATAAAAAAAAGAGTGCTAATTTATCCAAAAAAATAAAACTTTTACAAGAAAAAAATAGAACAATGAAAATAAAGTATTTAAGAGTATATAGAGCAAACAAAACGAAAAATGGAAAAAATTACAAGAAAGATTTACAACAATCTCATATTTCGGGTAATTCTAAAACTTTTTGCACTATGTTAATGAAAAAAGCAAATCACTGGGATGATTCCGAAAAAAATCTTTCTCAAAATATTTATTATAGATCCCAGTTAGCATATAAATTTTTAAGAGAAAAGTTATTATTTCATATGCCTCATACAACAACACTGCAAAGATGGGCTCCAGTCAAAAGACTTCAACCTGGATTTGTAAATTCTGCTACAGAACTCATTCGCAATAAAATTTCGGAAATGACAGAACGAAGCAAGCATGTTATGATAGTTTTCGATGAAATGACAATAAGAAGCGAGTTGACCTATAACGAAAAATTAGATATCATCGATGGATTGGAAGATATAGGGTTTGAAAGGACATGTTTTATAGGCAAACAAGTCTGTGTTTTCATGATTCGCGGTTTGATTGATAATTGGAAATGTGTTCTAAATTATTTTGTTTCTAAAACTAGTATAAATGCAGAAAACTTGAAAAATATTATTTTTGAAAATTTAAAAATATTGAATTCAATGGGCTTAAAGGTGGAAGGAATAGTTTGTGATCAAGGTCCAACTAACAGAAAGTGTTACAAATTATTAGGTGTAAATGCTGAACACCCGTTTTTTATTTGGAATAACGATAAAGTATTTGCGATGTTTGATTTTGTTCATTTAATTAAATCTTTGAGAAATGTATGTTTAAAAAATAAATTATCAACACCAGATGGAATATTTAATTTTGACGTTATTGTTGAGCTATTCGAGCTAGAAAAGGACAAAGTTACCAAAATGTGTCCTAAACTGACAAATAAACATATTTCACCGAACAATTTTGATAAAATGCGTGTTTCACTTGCAACTCAAATTTTTAGCCGGTCTGTTGCTGCCGGTATATGTACTATGGTTGAATGTAATCAATATAAAACTGTTTCTAGTGTAGAAGCTCTGTCTACTTCAAAATTTATAGAAAAAATTGATAAACTTTTTGATTGTATGAATAGTAATAGCTTAAAAGACAGAAATCCATATAAATGTGCATTGCAAAAGAATAATAAAATTTACAAATTTATAAAAGAATTTTTGGAATACATTACACAAATAAAAATTTTGTCAAATACCACAGTATATTGTTTAGAAGGAATTAAACAAACATTGACTGCAACTCTTTTACTTTTTAATAATATTTTAAGTTCTCAAAATGAAAGTTCTCCCACATTTTTTTTATTAACTAAAAGATTAAACCAAGACATCATAGAAAATTTATTTGGAGTAATAAGAGCTAAAGGAGGAAATAATAAAAATCCGTCAGTTTCTGAATTAAACACAGTTTTATCAAAAATAATGTCATTTAAATTACTTCAGTATGACAAACATACTAATTGCATAGAAGATTCAGATGATTTTATGGAAATGAAGGTAATTGATTTAAATAATTGTTCTAGTGAAATTCAAACTGATTTGGAAAATATTAATAATCAAGTTTATCTAAATGATGTTGAAAATCAAACAAATACTGAAAACTCTTTAGAAATTTTACAATCTCAATATGAGGATATCTTTAGTGACGATACATTTGAAAATATTGAAACTAATGTTAATCTCACATCTTTACGGTATTTCGCGGGGTATATAGCTTTTAAGCAACTTTTGAAATATCCCTGTCAAATTTGCGAAAATATATTGAGAAAGGCAGATGAAGTTATCACATGTCCCTCCGAATATTTAATTTATACAAAAAATTATATCAAAAGTACAGATTTTGGAAATTTAGTTGCTCCATCTGACATATTTTTTAGAGCTTGTCAAATACACTGTGCGATTTTTCAAGATTTTTTTAATAACAAAAAACATTTTCAAAATATTCGTGAAATTATGATTAAAGAATGTATTCATATTACTGCAGAAGATGAAAATCTAAAAGATTGGTTTTGTAAAAGTAACCCTTGTTACGAACATAGAAAAAATATTTTGCAGTATTTGTTAACTATACTACTTCGAAAACATTGTATTTGGACAGTAAAAAAGTTTTACCAAAGCCAAGAGGCTAGACTTACAAATTTGATTCAAAACCGTAAAACTTAAAAAGTAATATAGACACTCAACAAAACAAATAAATCCAAATTAGTAACTTGCCTGGGTCGTTTCTTCGAGAATTACTCGAAACAAATGAGTAATCGGTGATGGAGTCGCGGTGGGCGTTGACTCAGGCATAATTAATGGGCGGTAGACTCCATCGGAGTAAAAATAATTATAAAATTAATAAACAGAAATAATAAACAATAATTAAAATCAAGCGTAGATTTAAGGAAAATAGATTAAGAAAAATGAAGTGCATAATTTTGATTTCTAACTATTAATTAAAAAAAAATGGATTAAAATAATAATTTCAATAAATAAACAATTATAACAAAATTATGAACACAATTAAATATATTATAATATAAATACTTAAGGTCTAGATTAAGAAAATAGAATAAGGAAAATAGAATAAGGAAAATGAATAATTTAATTTTATACTACTTTACGAAAAAAAAAACATTTTTCTTTCTTTCATAAAACTTTTTTCTTAATTAATTTTTTTTTTATTACATACATACATATATATTATATAATATTTATTAATTAATTAATTTTTATTTACATTTAGATTTACCTAAATTAAAATTTTATATAGTTATCGATACCATATATCCATATAAGCATATATAACGTAAAACAACCATTCGATCTATGATTTTAATTTAAAACCATTCACCATTACATACATATACGAGTATAGTATATTATTATTACAAAATTAGTACAAAAATTATTTTACAGTTTATTTAAACATCTATTCTAATTTTTATACAAACGTTTAAAAATTTCAAAAATATCATGTTCTTATTCTCTACATCTACATTGTTATTTGTTGCACATTTTGTGTACAAGTATTTTAATATGTTGCTGCACCCAGGGATAATTATCAACATCCCGAAACATGTTGCTGCACCCAGCGGTAGGTGCTAGAATAAACAAAAAAGTGACATAAATTTTATATGAAATGCTGCATCTTAATGTAATTATTTAGTCTATGGCTATAGTGTAATGTCCCTTGTTGTTTCCCAATTTTCTGCAAAAGCTTATTAATTCTAGATATTAAAATCACTACTTATATATGAATCCTTAAAACATTCCAATCAGTCGTTAATATTGTTCACGTGTGCACAGACAAACATACAAACCCAAACGAACATTTCAACTTCTGCAAGCCGGAGTAATGCATATTTACAAAACTCTAAAGGTTCAAATTTAAGATGCGAAAGCAATACCTTTCGCTTATATTATATTTTATATATATAGCGGTTAATAAAAAATTTATCACCAAATAAGAAGAAGACGAAGTAGCAGGTGGAAAAACGACTAACCCAACACCGTTATTTACCTGCCCCGTTAGGATTTAACACGAATATAAGAAACTATAAAATATATGTAGTGAATCATAATTCGTTTTTGCTATTTGCAGAAAAACAAACAGAAGAAAAAAAAAAACGGAAAAAAATATAAAAGTAAATTTTTTTTTCCATGATTTCTAATTTTTTCAGTTTTGTTGTTGTTGTTTTTGCCATTTTTTCATCAAGGTATGCAATTTTTATTGGAGATTAAAACAAAAAAAAAATACAAATAAACTATATGAGAGAAATTTATATATATATTTTTTTTTCAGATTTTTTTTGCATTAAATCTATACATGTGTACATACATATATATATATATATATATATAAACAATACCTGTATATGTCATAAAAAATGTGATATATTCGACATTAAAATGTACACAAGAAGATCTATTAATTGTATATATACATATATATACATATATACATATATATATATATATATATATATATATATATATATATATATACATGGTGGTGGTAGACATACACCTCTTGTTTTTTTTATTATATTAATTTATTATACACCAATACTTACATATGAATAAAATGTTTATGTAGTTATGTTTCCGCGAATAACGGTTTTTTTTTCATATACGAAAAAAAAAATTATATTCTAAAATTTAATTTAAAAATATATTCAAAAAAAAAAAAAAAAAACTAAATAATATTTAAAAAAATTAAATTAAATTAAAAATGAAATTCATGTATTTTTTTTTTTTTTTTTTTTACATGTGTGTAAGTGCAATATTTTGAAAACATTTGGTGTTGGTTTTTTTTTTTAAATAAAAATTATTAAAAATATTATTTAATTTTTTATGTTTTTTTTTGTTACTCGAAATTCAATTTAATTATTTTTCAATATCCTGTTTTTTATTTAACATTTTTTATATATATATATTAAAAAAAAAGAGGTGGTATTGAAGTTTTATGTATGGGGGTGTTATAAACAAAAATTCATAGGGATATCATGCATTACATGTATGATATTTTTATTAGTCCATTTACTAACTTCGAGTTTTTTTTTTTTATTTATTTTATTCCTTAACTTTTTATTCTGAACTTATTTTTTTTTTTAAATTGAAATGCATTTCATTTGATAACTAATGTCTAACAATATTAATTTTGCAATTTAAATGGACACATACAGTTAAAGTCTGTAAAGAGTTACACAGCTGATTAGCATTTTGTATTAGATTCTTCCTGAATATCCTTTAAGTTTCGAATGTTCTAATTTAAAACTAATATTTATAGATTAAATTCTTAACTTTTGGGTAATAAATGTTAGTATAACTATAAGGAATTTAAAAATTTCGGATCTTAAAAGCTAGGCCCTATGGCATCAACAACTTATCACTAATAAAATTAGCAAATAATAATTTTTTAATAATTTTTGTTGCATTTAAATCATGTGATCGAAACCTACCTACATTTACTTAGAGAAGTAGTTGGTGCAACGGGATTCAAGTATTCGAAGTATTCGTTAAATATTTCGTTTCGTCGTGCTTTCTAAATAAATGTATATTAGAGGGTCAATAAAAGGATCTGTTAAAGGATTCTGAGGGCGTTTTTCTTTTTCTCATCAGAAGCGCCCAAATTAAAATTTTATCAGAACTCTGACGTTCTGAGTTAAAAAGAAATGCTCAGAGCACAGATTGTCAATTTTTATCCAAATTATTTTCTACCGGCATTATTGTTTGATTGCATTAAAATTTATTTTATAAAATTAAAATTTAAAATTTTTAAAATTTGAACCTTGTAAATCTACGTTCTCCATCTTTTATTATTAAAATAACAAAATTTAAAAAAAAAACATAGTTTTTTTAATGACGTTTTTATTATTTTCTTCTTAATTTGACGTTTCCTTGTTTGACAACTGTGTGAAATCTGAGAAATTTTTACGAGCTTCCATATCGTGATCTGATCATCCTGCGAGTTAAAAAAAGAACACAAAATGGATAATCTGAGCACAAAAAGAAACACATTTTTTAGCTTGACAGCTCTGACTCTGCTCTGTCTACCAAAAGTAGTCCCTAAATTAACTTTAATTTAATATGTATACAACTTTTTTTTATATTAACGACAAAAAAAAAACAGAAAAATTAATTTCAAAAAGATAAGGAATGACTGAATTAAAAAAAGGGCTTTTAAACAATTTCTTAACGATTACAGTACTTATATTAATCTATGTGTAACGAAAAACTACAATGAATTACTTATCTGTCAAAAACGCCTTTAAAATCGAAATACAACTAACTATACCACTACTACTACTACTACTACTACTACTACTTTTCATTTTATTCTATAGTAGTTTCTGTTCGATCATATGTTTAATAAATTTTATATATAATTGATCTATTTTTGATGATCAAGAAATTGTATATATATATATATAGGATATATATATATATTTTAAGTTATTAATTGTTATAGTTATAGTTTGTAAAAAAAAAATCGATTCAATATAGACTGTTAGATTATCAGCTTAGCTGTTATACTATCGAGTATCGAATACGCATTGAAATTTTTTGTTGTTGTTGTTGGTGTTTTTTTATTCATTCAATTTTATTACATATGTATATATGTATATATACTATAACTACAGTTTGTTTAGTACTTAGTAGTCAGTTATAACATGTCTAAAGGCATAAAATATATATATTTTTAGTACATGGAATTATGTATTAAAAAAAAACTTATTTTTTTTTTAAACTAAAAAAATAGTACATATATAATGTATGTATATTTGTATATATATATATCGCTCTTTATATTTGCAATGGTAACCGATATTTTTAGCCTGAATGATTTCAAATGAATTTTGAAAAATAGCAGAGAAAGAGTGTATCGTAAGACTCAGTCAGGACATTCTATAATAAAATACAAAAACAAATTTTCTATTATTTTTGTTTGGATAGTTGCTGAGTTTCGATAAAACATTTCTTGTTTTTCTTGTTTTTTTTCTTTTTGGTGGATTTATAAAAGGAAAGAAAGAGAAAAAAATATTATGAAGAGTGTTTTTTTTTATTAATTTATTTTTGTATATATATAATATATATATATATATGTGAAACATTGACGAGATATGGGATATGTATGTATAAAAGTAATATGATATTGTAAAATTTAGGTGATATGGGTATGATGTATTAAGCTTTTTAGAATTTTATATTTATTATTTTTTTTTTGTTTTTTGTTTTTTTAAATTTGTTTTCGTTTATTATTCTGTACTTACTCGCATGTTTTCAGATTTTAAATTAAACTCAAAAAATACATTTCTATATACATAGTACATATACATATTACATATATAGTTAAAGTTTAATATATATAGAAGTTCTTCTTAAGTTTTTGATTAGTTATTTTTGATAAAAACTTTAAAAAACGTATTTGTTTGAATGAAAGAAAGAGATAGATATATAGATAGAGAAAGTAATTCTATTTTTTGTGTACAAAGAAGGATTTATATATTATACGCACTTTTAGTATACATTTAGTTATATATATATAGATTTAAATAGTACATACAAGTATATATGTAGTTATATTTGAAAATAAAAAATTGTTTATGTTATTTTTAATTGATTGTTCCATTGGACGGTCTTTGATCCGACATTGATTATCCCGATACGATACGATTATAATCCTTTGACTCACAAAATTTTTTTTTTATTTTTTTTTTTGATAATTATTTTTAAAGCAGGATTTTTAATAAGTTTCATTGTATTTTATTTAATATGTTTGTAAGGATTGGTGGGAATATTAAGGGAACACAGTTTCAAAGAGTCGATGAAAATTTTTGTAGGGTAACAGAGTGTCAGTCCCTAATAATCATTTTTGACGTTGATGCAACATCAAGACAACTAAGGTTACGAGTATTTTGCAGAGCTTTTTGATTTGATTATTAACTAAAGATCGGGTATTATTGGTAGTAGGTATTTCATTTGTTCTTATAATTTTGACTTTTATGTAGAATCTTTGCTCGTATCCTGATGTTTATTCCGTTATTTCAAAATACCGTTAATAAAAAATGTAAAAAACTGATTTGCTTCCATTTTGTAATTTATTTCAATTGGTTGGAATATTTGTGAATAAATATAAACTAATTTCAATAGTTTGTTGTATATTTACAATTTGAATTTTGTTTTTATTATAGATTTACTTTTAAAAATTTATTTTAGTATCTGTTAAATATGTATAAAAATATGTAAACTGTATATAAAATAAACTGTATATTATTAAACGGATAAGTAATCCGTGAGTTCTCTAAAAAAAACTATTTCAGTATATGTAAGGTATTTTTTGAACGGTACTTTTTAAAGTAATTTGAATCAACACATATTCTTCAAATTGCATATCCTTCGGGTTTTAATTTTTTTTTTAAATATTATAAAACTTCTTTTTCTTTTAAAAACTCCAAATTCTAAGCTTTAATTAGTATTTAAGAATTTCAGAGGGTCTTATTGGTAAGGCCTTATGACGGTTTTATTTAATCCTTTTTAAAAACTAAATTTTTATGAAATCTATCCAGTATTTTTACTTCATTTTCATATCTTCTCATCCAATCCGTGTTAAAATGCTGTAAAACTATAACTAAAAGCCCATGAACAGTCAGATACACATAACATAACTAAGAATATTTTTCTAATTAAATTTATTGAAATGTGCCAAAAAATTTAAAAAAAAAAATGTTTAAAAAAAAAACTAAACTACAAAAATATTTTAATGGAAATCCTTAAGCTTTTACCTATTATAGTCTACAGCTATTCCTAGATGATGGATCATATGAATAAAATATATAAATCTATATTTTTCGTTATTTGAAGTGTTATATATATTAATATATATGTATATTGTATTCATTTTGATGGAATATTTTTATATGAAGTTATTGCAACCCTTAAATTCATTTTATTTTTTTTTTTTTTTTATTATTGGTTGGCTGTTTCGTTTCATTTTCATTGCTGATTACTTTATTGAACTGGAACTGAATTCAATCTATAAAAAAATATAAATTTATTTATAGACAAGTGGGGATGATTGTTTTTAAAAAAAAAAAAACAAAAAAACAAAATTATTAGAAAAAGAAAATATTAATCCGCCTTTTTTAATAAGTTTTTTTTTTATGTTTTTCATTTTAAATCGAAAAATTTTTAATCTTGAAAACATTTTTGTTTTATTTTTTTGTTATTTTCCAGCTGGGGTCATATCTAAAACTGGAAAAAAATACTGAATAATAGAATATTATTTTAAGCCCATAAGTATATTAATATAAATTATATGAATATGTACACATATCCTTTTTATAATAGTAAAGGATCTTATCGTATTCAGGATAATTGAAAATCAATTTGTTGTATTGTCATTCTATTGGAATTAATTAAGTTTTTTTCAAATTTTTCTTAAAGTAATTTGTAATTTAAAGGGAATTTAGAATTAAAACGTATCTTCTAAATAATTCCCTTTAAATTAACTTAAGTCTAAATATTAATCAAGCTTTATCAAAACTTTTTTTTAAATTACACCGAATTATTACTATGAAAAGTCCTTTTTAATAACTTTAATAACTACCATTACTTGGCAATAACATTTTTTTTAAATTTTCATTAAATCCTTAAATTTTCTTAAAATTTTAAAATTCAATTTCGAAATTTCCAATACAATATTGAAAGATTAAATGTTATTTTTTTTTTAAACAATTATCCTGCTTCTTAAAGAAAATTTTAGAAAATATATCCTTGGAAAAATTTTCATCTAATTTTGAATTTTCCTTTTGCTTTTTTAAACATTTTTGATATTCATTCAATTAAAATAACTCAAAGTTAATTTTCAATTGAATGAAAATACAATATTTGTTTGAAAATATTAAAAAAAAATTTCCTTTTCTATATCCGTTTCCTTTTAAAAATTATTAGAAAGATTTTTGTTTTTTTTTTTGTATTTCAAATCATATGAAAATTAATATTTGCTTTTACTAA
Source organism: Dolichopus griseipennis (assembly GCA_963082915.1). Lineage (NCBI taxonomy): Eukaryota > Metazoa > Arthropoda > Insecta > Diptera > Dolichopodidae > Dolichopus > Dolichopus griseipennis. The sequence goes on from OY720444.1 coordinate 2,937,660, forward strand.
TGTTTATTAATGTTCTTTTATACAAATAATATAATATTATTTGTATTATTTTTCAATTGAAAAATTTTTGAACTGTATAACTATTAGAAATTTGGTTGCCATTTGGCAATATTCAAACTCATTTTTCATATTAAAAAATCAATTTGCTTAAGTACACAAATAAGTTTTAATTATTATTTTTTATATTGTTTTTTAAGTTTATGGGCTCCAATCGGTTGTGAAATGGTAATATGTGACACGAGCAAGATTTCAGAACTTTCAAATGTTTGTAATAAATTTGGTTTAGTTTTTGGCTCAATTTTGAAGTAATTATTTTTGAAATAATTTAATTAAAGTATTGAAAAATATTAATTTAAAAAATTTATATCATTTATTTTGTGTTGGGCGAAACAAATTTTAGGATTCTATAATTATTCTTTTAATATGGATTGAACATATTTTTAAAACACCAATTTTAAACAAAATTCAATTCGAAAATAGGCAAAATGTACGGTGGCCAATTTCTTTTCTCAATTAACCATGTATTTGATAAATTGAATAAAAAATAAAAAATTGAAACTCAGTTACCAATCTTTCATATGTGAATTATTTTCAATTTAATTTCAAGTTTGAAATTTTATTATAAGAAGTTTACTTGCATCAGATTATTAAGAACATGTTATATTTGAAGTAAATTCTTTGTATCTCAATTTCATCTGTAAAATTTATAAATTTTTAATTTAACGGTTTCAACTATTCGACTGTCTGTCTGGCTGTTAATTGTTAGGTTAAATGAAGTTGATGGGTCATACCTTCTTTTTCCATTTTAATAAACTTTTAATTCTAAATTATTTAAAATGAATATTTTTACTTAATAAATAAGTTCTTTAATATTTTTTAATTATTTGTAATAGTGTTGTCGAAAGATTCCATCGAATAAAACGAATTAATTCTTGATTTTCGACTTAAAAAGAAATCAGGAATCATCACATTTTAAATTTTGCATACTTTTAGGATCAATTATTTTTATTTGTATTTATTTCATATTGTTATAACGGTATAATTTTTTATTTTTATTTTTGAAGCTTTTCAACAATATGCTTGATTTGAAAATTGAAATTTTTTGGAAATATATATATATATATATGTATATACATATTGTATATTCATACATTCCAATTAAAGTATTACACAACTTCATAAACAAAAACATAAAAAGCTAAGCACAAGAAAGAAAAGAGAAAAATTAGGAACTTTTCCAAGAAAAATATTTTACAAATATTTTTTTTCAATCTCGATTTTGTTTTTTTTTTTAAGTTTTTTTTTTTTCTGATGAAATTCATCTTTTTCGAAATAGTATACTAACAAGTTATTTACGATTTGGTATCCTGCTTCCTTGATTTTTATGATTTCCTTTTTTTATCCGGATGTGGGAGTTCTAGAAAAAATATTGAATTTTTTTATCTCCTTTTTATTTGTTTTTTTTTTTTTTTTGTTTTTATTCATAATGCCTTTCTTGAATCGTGCATAGTGAAATTTTATGTAAAAGTTGCCTTTTGCGTTATGGTTATAATCACCATCGTACACATCGTCGTCGTCGTAGTCATCATTGGTATATTAAAAGAACATATCCTTTAAAATTGCTTTCGTTACACATTTTCATATACAAAGTAAAAAAAACAAACAGAAAAACAAAGCAAGGAAGTAAAGAAATTGAATAAGAAAACAAATACAAAAAAAAAAGAAAAAAAAACTCCTTTAATGCTTCATTGAAGCCGAAAGAATATTCAATTTTTTTTTTTCCTTCAGGAAATAATATTTTTAAAGGATTTGAAAATTGTTTTTCTTTTCTTATTTTTCTTTTTTTTCTTCTACTAAAACAGTTCTTATTTTGAAGGCCGAAATGGTTTTATATGTTACAAAAAAAAATGTTAAGTGATGTTGGGACTATATATATTTAATATTCTAGGACATTAGAATTAGTAGGTGTATGAACATTTTATTTGTGGGAGTTCCCAGGTTTTTTTTTTTAATTATTATTTTTAAAAAGAAGTACCTATTGAAAAATATTTTATTATGGGTTACAAGGCTATGTTTTCCATTTTTAAATTTAAATTAAAATATTCAAAATGAACATATTCAAAAATAAAAATGGGAATAAAATGTTATTTATTAATTGAATTTCATATTCAATATAGTCTTATATAGAAGAAAGGATCCCAATCCTGTTTCAGATTAAATATATTAAACCAGTAAGAAAGTTTAAGGTAAAGTAATAAATTAATCCTTATATGTATAAATTTAAAGGTAAGTAAGTTGAAAATATCAAAAAAAAATTAGTCAATGTCCTTTTTTTAATCTTGAAAATTATCCTTCTTTCACGTGGTGCTCAAAAGTTTCAACTTGTAAGTGACACAGCACAAAAACATCAAAATGCAATTAGTTTTTCAGATTTTTTCTAGCGCACCCCTAAAAATATGCAATCATTTTCATTACATTTTCATTTTTACGTTTAAATTTTATCATCATTTTAAATTTCAATTCAATTATTTAACAATTTTTACTAAAAAAAAAAATATTAAATCTTTAAACCTATATTTGTTCTCTTTTTTGTTGTCTTATCCTTCGAATTTAATAAAACAATCGTCCTTAACAAAAAAAAAACATAACACAGTTCTATTATTGATTTTTTTTTTTTTTTTTTTTCAATTTGACAATTTTTTTTCAAAAAGGAAAACCAAATCCAAAAAATTTACTAAGAAAAATGCAAAAATAAAAATGCAAAAAAAAAAAAAGAAGAAAAAAACAAAAAACAATAATTAAAAAGTTAGCTATTCATTTGCATATATCCATTCATTCATTCACATATGGTAATAGTAAGTGGTATGTTAAAGATGCAATTGAAAATGCAATAAAAGAAAAAAAAAAAAAAAAAAAACCCCCCCGCAATAAAAAAAAAATATGCAAAACTCGTCTTTCAAATAAGTTCAAATTTCGACCTAGTTTCAATAAAAATATTCGAAAAGGGAAAAAGTACAACAGCATTCGAGTCTTCTTTCTTTTTTTTTTTTTTTTTGCATTTCCTTTTCTAGTGAATATTTTGTGTTGTTTGTTTTATTTTCTATACTTATATGTGTGTATTGACTCAAATCTGACCTTTGAACAACAATTTTCCCTCACGCATTTTTAGAACCCCCCTTAAACCGTTATTATTTTTTTTTTTTCTATTTTAACCAGAGATTTTTGTTCATCAACATCATTAAAATATCCCCTTGTATATATGCAAGTGTTTTGCATATATCCCAGTTTTTGCTTTCGTTTCTTTTCCTTGATCTTTAGTTGTTGGATTTGTTAGAATTTAGAAAATGCACAATAACTGCATATAACAAAGCAAAAAAAAAAAAACAAAAAAAAAAAAAAATGAAAACCATGATAATGAAAAACGTAAAGCAATAAATGAAATCGGACGAACAGTGAAAAACAGCCGTATACAATTGTATGTGCAACGTATTAGATTAAAAAAAAACAACAATAAGAAAAAATAAAAAGGAAAAAATTAGAATATAAAATGGTATAAAAGTCGGCATGAAAGAAATGCGTTTTATCGTTTTCTTTTTTTTTTTTGCTGTCTCTTTCTCTTATATATTTTTCTCTTTCTTTCATTTTTAATTTCTTTCATTTTTATTGGAAATGAACACAGAGAGTCAGAAAATTTACTTTTTAATAATCGCATTCAATATTGTTATTTGTTATCCTGTATTAGGCAAAGGCAATCTATGCATATATACATATATAATATATATATATATATATAATGCAATACGTGCAAGTACTTATAAAGTATGTGGAAACTACATATTTTTTTTTTAAAATATTGTTTTTAGTAAAAATATGCATTATTAGAAAACTGTAGAAAAAAATATTACATATTTTCACAAGTTTTCCGTGATTTTCATTTTTTTTTTAAATTTTTCTTTTTAATATCCATTGAAAAATATAAAAAAAAATTAAAGGATTATTCGTCCTTTTTCTTATTTTAGATTTTTTTTTTCCTGCTTTAATTTTCTAAAAAGATAATAATCAAAACAAGATATACGTAGTTAGTTTCGATAACGGGCTCTAGAGTTTTTCCTAGCATACATATATACGTATACGTATTTTCAGTTATCAAGTTATCAGTTGAAATTTTTGTAAATTGCTGTATTTTCGTTAAGAGTAAGTGTAAGTAATTTGTATTTTATATTTATTACATGCGATATTTTACAGTTGAGAGTGTTGTGGAAAACGGCCTTTAAAGAAACGACACTTCTATTACTATGCAGTTGTGAACACATGTTATTATTATAAATTATGATATATTCTATACTATATTACACATTGAGTATTTAAGGTCTGGTTACTTAGTTTTTTTTTTGTATTTAAAGACTTAGACCGAACTTTAGAATATTGAAGAAAAGTTATGCGAAACTGCTTATTATAGGGAAACTAATTAACTAAATATATGATATTAATAAATTTATCAATTTTTCAGGGCTGCCAACCTGAAATTTTAATAATTTTTTAAAAAAGAACAATATGCCAAATATTTTTAATTGCAATTTTTCTAATATACAGGTTACTTTTAGGATATATTTTTAATTTTAAATTCATATCCTGTTGGTGAATGTGTTTTTGTGTGTGTGTGTGCACGTGTGCTATATTAAGAGAATTTTATTTTATTATGATTTTTAAATAGTAATAGTTCTAGTATAATATTGTAGACCATACGCTGTCTAGATATAAAGACTTTTATGTATCCCAATATTTAGAACTGAACTAATCATCAAAGTCATCACTATAATTATTATTATCATCATGATCATCATCATCATCATCATTTAAATGTTTCGTGTGTTCGTTCTCTTAATAAAACAAATGGTCGTTTCATTTTAAAAACTAAACTTTTCATTGCATAACTTATTGCCTATATGCAAAAAAAAAAGAAAAAGAAAAAAAAAACAAGAAAGAGATAGAGATAGAAAAAAATAATGAAAAATCGGTTATAAATTTTGATAGAATGAATGGATGGATCAAATTGTTGTCTTATTTTTTTTTTTAATGTATGTGTGTTTTTTTTTATGCACTATATACATAGTAGGTATACACTATATATATATATAAATACACTACATATATAATTTTGTGTATGAAAATTGAATGAAATATTCAAACGAGTGAACTTTTCTTCAATCTTCTCAAAAACATATTTGTTTTTATTAGAAATTTATTTTTTTCTAAAATAGAACGCAGTCAAATATAACAAGCAATTGTTGAAGGACTAAAGTTTAGTTACTAAATAAAACAAAATAAAAAAAAAAAAACAGGGATATAAAACTCATAAAACATTGGAAAAACTAATGATTTCTTATAATTTTACGATATAGTTGAAAAAAAAAAACAAGTGTATAGACTATTTTCTCTTTAAAAACATATATAAATATACGTATATATATTTATGTGTTTCTAGAATTTTGAATTAGTATATAAGTATAGTATATTTCGGAAAGTTCGTTTTACATAAGTATGTGTAAGGCAATATGAAATTTTTTCCAGTTAACATTTAATTCAAAACAACAATCATAGAATTTCTAATTTTCTGAAAATCGTATACAGTGTTACCGTTGTGTAAATCTTCAGTTTTTTTTACATATATTAAACGCAATAATAAAAAATTTCTAGTTATTTCTATTTTTGGCTGTAGCAACTTTAGTTTAAAGTCCAACATTCAAATTTTCCTTCCCCAATATCCTAACATCTTTTTATTAAATTTCGATAGAAAAATACCATACAAAAGCAAAAATGGTAAAATGAGTGAGTGAAAGAGTAAATGGATAGAAAAAGAATTGCGAAATTTAATAATTTTTTTTTATATTTTTGTATTTTTCATTCTTTTATTAAAAATATTGGCTCTTTGTATCTGCAGGAGTGTATACATGTATAATTATAGTCCATAACTATAGTTATTATTATTTACACATAATCTCTTGTACATACATACATACATCTTTTTTTTTTAAATTTATGTGATCAAAAATTGGAAGGAATAGAAGATGATAAAAAACTTATGTAAAAATTTTTTAAAAAAACAAAAATGGGTTACAAAATTTTGAATATATAATAATACTTGAATTGGCAGATTAATATTCATCTAAAGAAAACAATTGTTTAACCTGGAAAACAAATTTGATTCCTCTTTTTATTTTATTTAAAATGCCGAATTTTTACTAATTATGCGGAATTATTTATTAATTTTTCACAATGTTTTCACAATGTTTTTTCGATATTTTGCATATGTAGATAAATTCAATTACCTAGGCAGTATTATTACTAAAGAAGGCGGTACAAAAGAGGACATTAATAATAAACTAACGAAAGCCAGAGCAATATTTGGAAGAATGTGGAAAATATGGAGGTCATCCCAAATTGCAAGAAAAACCAAACTTAGAATATTCTAAGCATGTATAAAATTTCTCCTCTTATATGGTAATGAAACTTGGCTAGTTAATAAGAAACAAACATATAAACTACAAGTATTTGTAAACAAGTGCCTCCGGATTATATGCAGAGTATACTGGCCAAGAAGAATACGAAATGAAGATCTATGGGAAGCTACCGGTCAAGAACATATCGAAATAGAAATTAAGAAACGAAAATATAGGTGGATAGATCACATTCTTAGAAGACCCCCAGACTGCATAGCCAGGCAAGTCCTGGAATGGAAATCTCAAGGAAAGAGAAATGTTGGTAGACCTAGAAATACATGGCGTAGAACAGTAGAGCGAGAAATAACAGAACTAAAAAAACATGGTCTCAAATGAAAGTCATAGCACTAAATAGAAACAGATGGAAAGGCTTTGTGGAAGCCATATGCTCCCAAAGGGAGTAGAAAGGAAAAAAAAAAAAATCATTAACTTTTAAGCGTAGAATGATTTTTAGTCACCCTTTTTCTTATGATTTCACTCACTCATTAATATACCCTTCGAAACTCATTACCATTCTGTTTATTGTTGACATCACTGATTTAATCTTATAACAAGTCCTAAGCTTCTTCTAATCGATTTTTATATATATATACATAATTTGATATTCCTTTTAATTAACAATATTTTCAAGATACTTAAACCCATTGACCTCTTTATATACGAGTATATATATATATATATATATATATATACCTAATGATAAATTTGACCTTTATAATAAAAATTGATTGGGGGAGTCTATTAGGATTATTATCATACTACAATATTGATAATGATTATCATTATCATCATCATCATCATAATCATCATTTTAAATAAAAAAGTATATAGTATAGAATATATTTATTTTCTTATTATTTGCTTTCTCTTTCTGTCATATCATGATTCAGTATACAATTGAACTCTTTGTAATTCTTTTATTGAAAAACTAAAAAAAAAAAAATCGATTCTTATACACTCGTATGATGTCTGATATTTATTAAAGATTGATTTAGAATCGTTTTTTGTTCATCGTTCGTTCAAATTCAAAAATCTCAAATATTATTTCCATGTTTTTATTATAAATTTCTTTGTTTTTGTTTCAATTATTTTCGGAATTAAAAGAATAAAAAACAAAATATACTAAGAGATATAAAATAGAGAGTTTCAATTTTGGAAAAATTTTTTTTAAAAAAAATTAAATTGGCTACCTATACATATGTATGTGAAAACTTACATATTATATATGTATATTGGTAATAGAAAATAGAAAAAACAAGAAGTAAAAATAAAAGAAATAAAAAAAAAAAGAAATCGCCTTCATCATTTTACGTTATGAGCGATATGTTCAAACTACTATAATGGTTTTTTTTTTTTTTTTTTTGTTCTTTTCATCTGTTTTGTTTTATTATATCTGCAGTAAAATTTATTACCTTTATATTGATATTATATTAGATGATTTTCGTTTAGAATGTGTTATGTATTATTATTTGAAATCAATCCGTTTAATTTGAATTTAATATGCGAGATACAATATTTTGATATTATTTTAACAAAATGACTAATACTTTGTTTAAAAATCTTCGAATCTCTTAAATTTTATACAATTATAAATAATACGTACAAAGAAGAGTGACCCAATACTCTCATCGGCACCTCTAAAGCTCTAAATGCAAATTATTAAAAATACTACAAGGTTTTGTTATCATTTTTAATCATTTCAATCTTTCATTTTGATTTTTAATTCATATGAAAATTATTTAACCAGGTTTTTAATCTCTTTATCACATATATTATATATTGATTAAATGTAGCGGGTTCCCAACGGTTTTTTTTGATCAAAGACCCCTAAATTTATAATTCTTCTAAACTAAAGTTTCCTATGTTATTACATACTTATATTTTGTTCTATTGTACATTTAAATCTTAATTTCGTTCATAAATTTTAATTAAATAATCGTTAATATATCTCGATTATTTAAAATTAATTAATAGTCAATATATCGATCATTAATAATTAATTAATTGATAATAAATCGTTTAAATTCTTAATAATTTAGGCTACCATTAAAAAAATAAATAAATTAAAAGGCATTGCATACTTATAGGCGAATACTGTTGTTGTTGTTGTTGTTTAGACCGGGGGGGAAAGCAAGTCTCCCTTACACCTAGGCCTCGCGGCCCGTTGTGCACCCCTCATTAAATACTTTCTATTTATTTATAACTACTATATTATTTATTTTGTTTATATTATATATTTGTATATTTATATTATATTTGGTCACCATGGGGATTCGTAAAGAAAAATTATTTTTCAATAATTTTTTTTTTAATTAAATATTGTATGACCTGACCGGGAATCGAACCCGGACCCCCTCGGTTAATAAGCCAAATGCTTACCCACTGCACCACCGAGGCCCCAGGCGAATACTTACTAATCGTAAGTAGTGATATGTCATTTGATATAAATGTCAAATAATTAACGTCATTGAATTCAAATGTATTTTAGTTTTAAATGCTTAAGATGGATATTAATTATGGATTTTATTATAAATATTATATTTAATTTTATATTTCTTAGAATCTGTCAAATATTAGAAATTTTTTTTGAAAGGCATTTAATATATAAAAGGAAGTTCTCTTTATATTTTTAATAAATCTAAATATATATATATATATATATATATATATATATAAATAACTTTAATTCATTTTATGACAATCTTATTTTTTTGAAATATAACGTTATTAATATCCACCTTTCAGCTAAAAGTGAATAACAAATGTTGTTATCCTGCAACATAAAAAGGAAACAAAAAAAAAAACAAAAAAAAAAAAAAATGAAAAATTCAAAATAAAAACAACATGTCGTTTTATATTTTTTTTTAATTTTTTGAATTTTTATTCCTTCAACCCACGTTTTAGTTTTTTTTTTTTTTTCAATTTACATTTTTTTTTTTTTTTAAGTAAATATACATATACATATATATATATAAATGCACAGAAATTTATATATATATATATATGTATATATGAATATCCTCTTTTTTGTAGTACAACAAATCATACTGGTACTTTACCAGTTATAGATAGTAGTAGATAAAATGGGATAAAAAAAAAAATAGAGAAATATAGAGATCGATAGATTGACGGATATGTCATATAACACAATATCCACATATATTATTTCTCAATATGTACACATACATACATATATATATGATTAAAATCTCTGTATGTATGTGTGTAGATAAATATAAACAATCAATATAAAACATAACAGAGTTTTTCATTCAGTTGGTTTTTTTTATTTTCTTATATATATATGTATATATGTATGTATATAAAATTCGCAATTTGGAGGATATAGAGAAAAAAAAAAAAAAAACACATTTCTGATATGTTCAATACAAAAAAAAAATGGTAAATAACTGTTTATGCTTACACGAACCAACCAAACCCAAAAGACACAAAAATAACATACAAACTAAAAAGAAATATGAGAAAATAAAAACTGCAAAATGAAAACAAACACAAAAACAAAAAAAAACATTGATAAAATATTCCTGGGACCCAATTTTTCTGTTCACTTGCCGTTGGTGTTTTTATTTTATTTTGTTATTTCTCAGTATATTTTGGACACACCGTCATTGCGATTGAATACAAAAAAAAATGTAAATAAATCTTTTTTTTTTTTTTGCAAATAAGGTGAAGTTTTAAATTCATTTTTGTTTTTTTTTTAAATAATGTATGGATATGTATGAGTATGTACGTATTTATAAACTCACCCCCTTTCATCCCACTCATTTTTTCTACTCAATTTCTGTGTATAATATTGAGTATTGCATGATAGAATTGTAGAATATCTCTATATTATAGCGAATAAATCGTACAAAAAAAAAAAAAACAACAACAAAAAAAAAAGAAAAAAATATAAAAAAAACAACAACAACAACAAAAATCAGTATTCACAATAGAAACTGATATTGAAAGATCGAAACGAAACGAATGTATTATAAAAAAAAAAGTACTTTATACTCATTTCCAATTTTTTTTTTCTCTCTATTTGTTGTTGTTGTTGTTGTTGTTGTTTTATTGTAATTGTATTTTACTCTCTGTGATATTGATGATGATGATGATGATGATATAAGAGGAACTAGTAGAATAATGGAAAATGACTTGGGTGTAGATTTCAAAATACATTTTTTTTTTGTGTTTGTGAAAAAAAAGCACGGAAAATAAAAACAACAACAACAACAAATAATAATAATAAAAAAACAAATGAAATGTACTGATGAAGGTGTATCGCATTATTGAGGAACATATATAATAATAAAAACAAACAAAAACATAATAAAAAAATAAAACCTAGAAAGTATGAAATCACTCAATATATCATCAATATATTATATTTTATGTACCCAGTATAATAGATAGGTTTATGGGGATATATTTATATGTGTATGTTTGTATATATGCTTTTATTTAAAAAAAAAAAAAAAAAACTGATTTTTTGTTCTGTTTAAATTTCGAATTCATAATAATAACATACAAACATACAAACAAACAAACAAATATAAAAATTTATAAATGAAAAAAAAAAGTAAAAAATTTTAAGTATGGATTCTGATATATTTCAAATTTTTGTGTGTTGATTTCACAGGAAATACCTGGGATATTTTGTTTTTATTTCTACTTTTTTGTTGGCTATTTTGTTCGCCTTCGCTTCGTCCTCCACCCTTCACTCATATAGCCCTGTTTTATAAACTTTTGTATTTCTGTTGTTTAATATTTTATGAAAAAAGCAAAAAAAAAAAAATGAATTTGTTTTGCTTTTTGATTTAAAACTTTGTTTATATGTTCGATTTTTGATTTTTTGTTTTTTTATATAAGCTTCAATTTAATTTTTTTTTTTTCTCCCCCAGTTTTTTTAATTGGAAATTAAAAAAGTTTTTAATTTCAAGTTTTTTTTATGTTTTTGTTTTCGTTTTTTATGATGCATTTTTGCTTCAACGTTTTAACATTTAAAATATGCATTAATATGAAAATTAGGTGTTTATGTTTTTTTTTTTAGGTTTTGGGGGAGATTTGTGATAACTTGAAGTGATTATAAATAAGTCAAGTATATTTACTACTTAGGTATATGATAGATCCATATATGTATATTAAAAATGATTTTCACTATTGCAATTATATAGCAATTAATATCAAAATTTTTTTTTAATTATTGAAATTAAATTATAAAATGATTTTAGTATTTCTGAAATTTAAAAATTTAGCGATATCTAATATCAATATTTATAATTAGTATGCATTAGGGAGGATATTATCTGACCAATGGCGTAGTGGTAAAGACGCCGCCTTTCATGTGGAAGGTCTCGAGTTCAAACCCCGGTCAGATCATATCTAATAAAAAAATATCGTAAAAATTGTATAATTGTATCGTAATAGTTGATATCGTAATATAAAATAAGATTTAATAAAAATATATAAATAATTCTTGTGTAAGATTATAGATGGCGCACAAAGTTAACATTTGTGCATTCATATTTCATTACCTTATACAATAGCTACAGCCGAGTAATCAACGGCTTAGTGAATATTATGATTAAAAAAACTGAATCCTAGTTTAAAAACAAAAACTTGGTGAATGCACTATACTCATTAAAGGAGTGGAAAAGGAATAAAAAAAAAAAAAAAAAGGGAGGATATTTAAGCTTGTATATCAATTTTTATATTTTAAGTATAAATTAATTGTTTAACTATTAAGCTAATAATCCTGTCTAAACTATAAATTAACTGTTCAATTATTAAGCTAATAATCCTGTCTAAGCTATAGATACATAGTGGAAAAGTGGGAAATTCCACATACATGAGTTAGTATTATTTCTTATTACATGTAGAAACGTCTAAGATTTTCAATAAATACAATTCTATTTTGTTTATATTGTAATCATCTTGTATTTGACTTATATGGTATTCTATATCTGTGAGTTATATTATTCAATTAAATTATTTATTTATATTGTTATATTAATGTATTTTTTATTAAGGATATATTAATTTTAATTATTAATCCCATTAATTTGATCCCAATGGGAAATTCTAGATGGACAGAGTCAAAAATTGGATTTGAAAACTGTGCCACTCACGCAAAGTGTAGAAAAACGAATTGAACTCAGATGTTTTAAAAATATATTTCGTGATTCACAAATTAAAATGCTAGAATTTTTCTTCTAAATTTTTAATAAACCCTTCCAAATTTCAATTCCGATTTTTTTAATAATACATTGTAATTTTCTGATCATAAAAATTTAAGATATTCAAACTTTAATGTAAAAATTCATTTGTATTAAACAATTCAATGGTATTTCTTTTATATTATGCTAAATCAATATTAAATTAAAGACTATAGTAGTTCCTAATTCTTTTTTTTTTAGGTTTATTAAATTAAATTTTATGTATAAACTTGAGTTTCATTTTTTTTTTATAGATATGTATTTTATCTGTCTATTAACCATTCCAAACAGATTCTAAACTAGAAAATTTAGGGTTACATAATGAAATTTATGCATCTCTATTTAAAATTTATGTAAATATTGAAATATATGATGAAAAGCGGCAGCAGACAATTTATTTTTCCGCGAAATTTACTTATTTACTTTTTTTTTTGTCATTTTCACTTCCTTTGATTTTATTTTCCAATTTTTCTTTTGTTTTTTTTTTTTTCTATCAATCGCGCAAATGGAAAGACACAAAAAAAAAAAAATATTGGCATAATATAATAGAGTTAGTAGAATATTTATGCCTCTATACATATATTGAGTGGCTATTGTGATCAAAGGAAAAACAATTATTTTTCAAATTTTAGTAAACCATTCAATGAATATGGTTTTTTTTTATATTATATAGAATATGGCTGTTAGTTGATGTGTATGGACTATTGTTACTTAAAATTAGAAAAAACAAAAAGAACAAAATCAAAATATAAAAGTTTACTTCCTTTCAAAATCTAAAATCAATTTTTTTGGAGACAGAAAAACTTTTTGGTTTTTTTGTTTTTAAAGATTTTATACTCCATATGTTTTTTTGATAAAAAAATGTTTATGTAAAATTTTTTAAAGAATGATTGAAATTCTAAATTTTAATTTTAAACTATTTTTTGAATTTTTGAACATTTTTACAGTAATAAAATAGTTATTAAAACTTAATTTTCCCGTTATAAAGAGTCAATTTAAATATTTGGAAAAACCAAAGGATATTTTCGTGTCAACTTATAAAAATTTATTTTTCTTTAAATATTTGCATATTTTTAGGGGTTTTGTTACAATTAAATCATTTTTAGGTAAATGACTATACTGATCTTCAGGATTGCAATGTAATCTGTTCTTAAATTAAAGGATTTCCCACCGGATCCTATTTTAAAATCTACTTACTAAATTTATTTATTAAAAACTTTATTCACAGAATTGCCCTCAAATTTACACCGAATTTAAAATTTTATTTTATAGAATCTTCAAAGTTTATTGGTTCAATTGAATAGAATTTCATTTAATTAATAATTAAATTATATAGAAATGAAAAAGTATAGTAAAATATATTTTTTTATTTCAATTTTCCATTATTGTTTTTTTTGTCATAAGTGACTTATATATTTTATTTCCGTTCTTATTTAAATAATATATTCAATTTTAGATGTTTAGTTATATCAAATTCATTTCAATTTAAATGTTTAGTTATTTGTTTTTCTATCTTACAATATTAATAATTGTTTTTTTTTATTTTTATTTTTTAATTTTTATTTTTAATAAATTAAAAACAACGGAAAAAGTGTACTTTTTGAAATAACATAATTATATTAGGAACGTGTAGAAATGTATATTTTAGAATATATATTTTATGAAAATAAAAAAGGACAAGACAGGTAAAGTTTATTTGAAATATAAAAAAAAACAAACACCCACACACACAACTCATATAAATAAAAAATTGATAACTAATATAATTAAAAACTAAAAACAAAAATGTTTAATTTCCTTTTCAACCAATTGAAATAAAAAAAAAATAGTTATGTTTTAAATTGTATTCTATAATAATTAAATTGGAAAATCTAGCTGAATAGTTTTGAAAAAAAAAAAAAAAACAAGTGATTGCACTTTAATGGATTGTGAGAGTATGTAAGATTAAATTGCACTTTTACTCACAGAAAACATTTATTGACACTATTATGTGTCACAAAGATCACTATAAATAACTTTAACCGGGTAATCCGTTATTTTATGTAAAGAATAATCAATTATAAAGTATTTTTCTATATACCTAGAGTCTATTTTCTTTTTTAAAATGTCTCCTCCAGCTTTTAATCATTCTATTTTAAACAGTTTTTGATTTTCATTTTAAAATTGCCTAGAAATATGCAATCTACAATATTTATTTCTTTGATTAGTCCTTGACTGATATTAAGAAGTTTAATATAAAGTTTTAAAGAAGAATAAATGTTTTTAATAAAATTTGTACAGTTTTGTATATTAAATAACATAATTTAAGGGATTTGGAATTTTAAAAAAAATAGAATACTAAAGTAATTAGACAAAGTATTTAATATTTCAGTATTTAAAGCTCAACTCAAAATATAAAACTCTGAATTTATTTTTCAAATGTTTTTAATTTAAAAAGTCCAAATTAATAAAATTTTAATATATATATATATATCATATTATGATAATGTATCCAAGCATTATTTTAAGCTTGTGAAAAATTTGATTTACCAGGGGTTTCAGATATAGCATACATATTGTTTTTTTTTAATATTTGCAATTTTCTGGTATACGCAATTTTTAAGCAAAAATTACCTTATAAGGTAATAATTTATTATCACCTGAATTTAAAAGTAAATAAAAAAAAAAAATATGCATTAAAAAAATTACTGTCAACCAATTGCATTAATTTATATTTTGCAATTTATTTTTTTTTTTATCTGTTTTTTTTTTGATTAATGCAGGTAGAGATTGATTATTATAAAAAAAAAATTATATATTTTTTTTTAAATCTTCCGCCATTTAAAAATTTTTTTTTTTTTTTTTTAAGTGGATATAAAAAATAAAATAAATATTTTTAGCTGGGTGCATTTTTTTATATAAAATATTATATTTATATAATTGTTATACCTGTGTATTATATATATATAGTTTCCAATAGAACGATGAAGACCACCATATTTATTTTTGGGCCTTTGAATTTTACCTTTTTTTATTTAATTTTATTTCAACATATTATTATGTTTTTAATGTGAAATTTCAAAAAAAAAAATAAATCCTGCAAAAATTGAAATTAACAACAGTAACTGGACATAAAAGGATTTGGTTTTTTATTTTTTTTTTGTACTTTTATCTGAAAGATAGGTAATATGCTCTTCCTTATGAACTCATCAATTTCAATATTTTTTTATTTTTCCAATGTATACCCATCCATTATATTTTAAAAAACATATATATATATATATATATATACATATATGTATATATAAACAAGGCTAAAATGAATAAAAATACTGTTATATATGTAAATGTATATATATATATATTGTATTTTAAATCCATATGTTATATAGAATGTATTAATATTATTTTTGAAAGGAATATTAAAATTTTTTTTTCTGTTTTTTTTTGTTGTTGTTGTCCTTGTGATCCTTGTGAATAAAATATAAAAAAATTTATGGGAATGAGAAATTGCATATAATATGAATCAGGTTGCATTTTTATCGATGAGGAATTTTTTACCCATTTTTTTTTATTTTTTATTTTGATTACTTATTTATTTTTTTTTTATTAATGTATGTATATATATGTATATATATATTTGTGTTTTTTTATATCTTGTACTGTACTGAATTTAATTTATATATATATATATATATATATGAGAATATAATGGAATATAAATATTTACGCATATGAACGTTTGTATATATACATGCATATATATATATATATATTTTGTGTTTGAATAAATATATAAATATTTCATGTTGGGTTATATATATATATATTTTTTTATTTTTAAATTTCATTTTAAAATATTTTATTTTGTTTTTTTTTTGTGTTTCATGTTTTTTAAATCGCGATTTTTTATTTTTTGATTTTCAGATAAAAAAGAAAAAAAAAAAATAACAAACAAAAGTAAAAAAAAAGGGAAAATGAAAAAAAAAAACCTTTATCCTGCAACATTTTTTTAATTTTCTCGCCGAATGAATGCAATTTTCATTTAATTTTTTTTTTTTATTTTATTATTTTATAATTTTAATATTTGTTTTTGGTTAATAATATGCAAATGTATATATATATATATATATACATATTATACTTATTTTATACTTATATGTATACAATATATAATATATAAATTTGTGTTATACGTTAATTCCCTTACTTTTTTTTTTTAAATTAAAAAATAAAATTTTTTTTTATATTATTTTTGCGATGGGGTGGCGCGGAAAAAAAATTGCATTATATAAAAAAGGAAATTGTGCAATGTTTAAATTTTTTTTTGATAAAAATAAATAAGGTTGAAACCGAATTTTATAATTTTTATATTTTTAATATATATATATAAAAAAAACGTTTACATTTTTTTTGTGCGTACTTTTTATGTGCACAAGCGAAGCAATCCTTAAAATAAAATATGAAAAAAAAAATTTAAAAGGGCAGTTTTTTGTTTAAGTCTCTGTTATAATTGTTTTATTTTTTTTTTTTTTGGAAATAAAAATGAAAAAATAAATTTAATATAAAATATATATTCAGCATTTTTATATTTTATTCATTTTTTGCTAATTTAAATAAAATTACCAAATAAAATATGTTTATATATGTACAAATTATTACAAAATTTCATAATATTATAAATATGGTTTGAAATGTTTTAAAATTCTAATAATTATAACTCTATTGTTAACCAATTATTTACTAAAACTTAAATTCAAAAAAAAACTATTAAAACAATTTAATACTTGATTATATTTAAAGTAGTTTAAATATGTTATTTATATTCCTTGAATGAAAATCCTTATACTTAATTCTAATTTATTAGTGATTTATCAAATTCTATAAATAACTAGTTAAATATAAATTAAAGCTTAATTTGACTTTGGTGAAATATTGGAAACTAATTCTTAAATATAAAATATGAATTTAATTTTGTAGATATCCTGGAGATTAAAATCCAGGCCCCCTTCAAATAATTCCAAATAATTCTAATAATTCTGATGTTGGGGAGACTTCAAGTGCAGTACGTAAATTTCTACCTCTTTAAAAAATGGTTATAAAAATTCATTTTGAGCACTACAGAAATGTGCAACATGTTTCCAATTAATGTTTCCACCCCCCTATTGTATTTTAAATCCATATGTTATATAGAATGTATTAATATTAGAATGTATTAATAACCCCCCTAACACAAATGATACATTTTATAAATTAAGGATTTTCAAAAAGAACCTTTGCAAATTCGTATACCTTTTAATACTTTTCAGCTCTTCTAAAAAATTGTATTTATAGATCCCTAGATCATTTCACTTTTATCCAAGGTTACTATAACTTTATAAAAAGAGTCCTTTCCTAAGGTTAAGGCAGCACTTAAAAAAATTAAGGAAGGCCTAGAAGCAACGGCATAGGGGGAAGAATTAAAAGAAATATATAGGAATAATTAATTTATGATCCTTTCTTATATTAATTCAAACCAATATTAAAAAAAATTATTTACTTTAGACTGATCCTTTGTTTTGTTATAATTTTAATACATATGTATGTATACTAAATAGTGAATACCAGATCTTTAAAATTTAATTGATCACTATTGTAACATAATGATCGAATTTATTAAATAGTAAAAAAAAAACTTGCTCCTTTCCCTCTCCATCTTAAATGAAATCCTGATATTGGTTAACTAATATAAAAATTTCAGGGAGAATAAAATCACTATTTAGTGCAACCAATTGAAAATTAAACGATCTAAAACTATATTCTATAGTTTGTATTTGAATAATTTAAAGAATTCAATCTAATTTTTTAATTTATACAAAAATTATCATATATATACGCAATATATTCGTATATATATTACAGTAAAGTATATATAATATATATTTGATAATTTATATATTTTAAAAATATTTCTGAGCTATGTCTGGTCGGTTCTTTTATATGGAGCAGAGACTTGGTCCTTGACAACCACCCATATGAATAAACTCGAAGCCTTTGAAATGTAACTCTACAGAAGAATACTAAAAATTTCATGGGTAGATTGTGTCACAAATATTTAAGTTCTTCAATGAATAAGTAAAGGCCGAGAACTTCTTACAGATATCAAAAGAAGGAAAATATCATATTTTGGACATGTGATGCGAGGTCAAAAGTACGAGCTCCTACAGCTTATCGTGCAAGGGAAAATTGAAGGTAAAAGAGGTGTTGGCCGAAAACAAATGTCACGCAAAATCAGGAACTCGACAGGCATATCAAATATTGGTGATTTGGTACACATAGCGATGGATCAAAATGAATACAGAAGCATTTTATCTAAATTTTAACTTAACTTTCAAGACAAATGACCGCTAACATCCAGTAGTGGATAGGCATCGAAGAGAGAGAAAGTATATATATAAAAAAACTGAATATGTATATATTATATATGAAAAAAAAAAATTAATCATATTTTAATATCTATAATACATTTTTGTTTTATTTTTAACTTTAATTCATTTATTTATTAATTTTTTTTTTTGTATACAATTTAAAAAAAAAAAACAATAAACATTGAAAGGAAATTGCACAAGTAATAAAAAAAAAACTACAGGACCAAAAAAAACAAATTTAAATACCCAAAAAATTTGTTATGGTGGATTCCAAAAAAAAGGGAAGGTTTGAACATTAATAAAAAAACGAAATTATTATTATTTAAAATAAAATATATAAAAAAACCTAAAATTAACAACATTTTATAATATATATATACATATATTTATTCATATTGTACACATGCACATAAATATATCTATAGATATAATAAACAGTTTAAAAAAAAAAAAAAAAAATTAAAACTGTATTATCGATGCGATTGTGCAACTTTTATTATAATATTTTGTTTGTAGGCTGGTAGGCAGTGCATTGCATTGTGCATTAAAGGAAATCATATAGCTACCGTTATTTGCACATTCCCATTACCAAATCTCATCCCAAAAAAAAAAAAAACGTACACAATATACATATATATATATATATATATATATATTCCTTCGTTGTCGTCATCATCATTGTATCTCGCAATTTTTATGAGAAGTTAACTTACCATCTACAGATAATTTTTTTGTTTTTTTTTTTTTGTATGTCCTGTATATTATTATTTTAATTTAAAAATATATATATATATTTTTTTTTTTTAGTACTGTATTTTTAACTGTTATTTTTAATATATATATATATATATTCAATATTTTTTTTTTTAATAAAATTAAAAATAAAATTAATGCAGTTTACAATATAATATTTTTTTTTTGTTTTTTTTTTTTATATTTTATGTTATTTATGTACATATTATGTTGTTTGATATTTTACTGTTATTGTTATTATCCTTTTTTATATTTTTTTGGTCCTTCGATATAATTTTAATATGAAAATTAAAAAAAAACAGAAAAAAAAGAAATAAAACTTAAATAAGTACACGATAAAAAAAAAAAAAAAAAACAGTTAACTGAAAACATGGCTTTTTTTTTATTTAATTTTTTTTTTTTTTACAATATATAAAAAAATGAAGTTTATTGGCCAATAATGGTAACACAGCAGTTAAAATAAAGAGTTAAAAAAAAAAAAAAAAACAAAATAAATAAATTTAAATAAAAATACAAAGTATCATTGAATCCCTACTATACTATGGATGGAAGCTTGGAATTAAAAAAATGTAAAAAAATTATCAATATAATAACACAATACAATATACAAGTTGGAATCAGTTTAAATTAAGTACTTGAATTTTGTGGTATACTTTAGCTGTTTTTCCCCAAAAAACTTAAATATATAACAATTTCATTTTTTTTTTTTTTTCTAAATATTAATATAATAATATATAAAAATTTTGATAAATAACTAGAAAAAAAAAACAAAAACAAAAATAAAAACAAAAAAAATTATATATAAAGTGGATTAAAAAAAAAAAAAACAAAGCAAACTTTGTAGATTTTAGACTAAAACTAAAACATAGTCAAAAAAAATAACAACCAAAAAAAAAAAAAAAGTATCTAATAAATATAAAAAACATAAAAAAAAAACTTAGAAATTGAATTAGTTTTTATATATCCTTTTTTTTATTTTTTTGAACTTATTATATCCTTTTGCTGATTTGCTTATTTTTTTTTTTTGTTCTTTTATTTATTTGAATTTAAATAAATTGAATTTAAAATACATTTGAATTTATAACGGAAAAAAAAAGTATATATGTATCTATTTAAAAGTATCTAACAAATACATATGCAAAGCTGGAGATAGATAATTTATCTAACTGAAAGAAAAAAAAAATAAACGGTTATTTTGATTCTCTAAAATTACTTTTACGCAAGATATAAAAAAACGATGAAGATTATAGTTGCCCTTGTCAACTTTTAGATACCCTTGCGTACACTATTATATATTAAATTAATAAGAATATATTGCAAATGAACTGTTTGACAGAAAATTCAAAATATTTGTTTTTTTTTATATTTAATTACAAAAAAAAAAATTAATAAAAAAAAAAAATGAATTAAAAAAAAAGATGAATTTAAAAAAAAAAATATGCTCTGAACGAGATTCGAACCGACACTTTTCAATTTCAAAAGGTCGACGTCCTAACCACTAAGCCATCGATTTTTTGTTCATCTCAATTTTTTTTTTTTCAATTATTATAGTTGCTATGGTATCAATTGTTTGTTTTAAATAACAGTTTTGGAATTTTTTTATAAAAATATTACAAAAAAATTAATAATTTTTAATATAAATGAGAGTTTTCTGTCAAATTTTCTATAAAATAAAATTTTTCATACATAAAATAAATACATATATTTTATTAAAAAGAAAATAGATAACATAAAATGAATTTAAAAAATAAAAAACATTTTACCTTAGCCTGAATTCGAACCGAGACATTTTTGCTCAATTAATAATTTAAGTACATTTTGTTTGTTTTTATATTTGTTTTCTATTTAGTAATTAATTTTGAAAATATTCATATAATTTCGAAAAATTTGTATGGCAGCTACCCGAAGCCTTTCTCCGATTTTAACCAAAAACAATAGGGAACCTACAAATTGTCTAAAAATTACTTTGTGAAAGTTTCAGAACTCTAGCTCTTATAGTTTTTGAGTTATCGTGCTGACAGACGGACGGACACACATAGCTAGATCGATTCACTTTTTGATGCTGATTCGATACGTACTCTTGACACTACATCCATCTCGTCTATTTCGATGCGTTACAAACGGAGGAGTAATTTTAATATACCCGATGTTCATATGGGTATAAAAAAAAAAAAAGGATATAGAAACTATATTTTTGTTTAATTTATATAGTTTATGTTTTTTTTTTTTTAACTTGTGTATTAGTGTGCTGTTATAAACTAATCAATTCATAAATAATCATCAATAATCATCATTATCATTTATTATTAATAAAAAAACATTAAAAAACAAAAAACAAAATAATAAATTGTGATAAAGATAATTGAAAAAAAATTTGAAAAAAAAAAAATTAATATTAAAATTAGAAGAAGATAAAAAAAAAATAAAATATTTGAAAATGATAGCTGCTATAATTGAATTCAATGAATACAATGTTAATGATGTATGTATATATATATTCTAGTTTAGTTTTTAAATTAAAGTATAAAGACTAAAATTGAAAAATTTGCAAAAAAAAATTAAATTAAATAATTTTTTCAATTTCATATTTTATTATATACTTTTAATTGAACTTGCCTGTCTATGGCTTTATTTTTCATTCTGTCAGTTAGTTATACATTTATATTAGAAATCTGACCATAAATTTATAAGAATTGTATGGTTCAGTGGTTAGCAAAGTGGCTAATTTTTTAAAATTTTCACTAACCAAAAATTGATGGCAGATCTTTTGCATTTAAAAGTGTTTTTTAATATAAAATATAAAAGTAAATTGCTGGATTAATTTTAAGAAAAAGAAGAACTATCTTTCATTTCAGCAATTTACTTTTATATTTTATATTAAAACACTTTTAAATGCAAAAGATCTACCATCAATTTTTGGTTAATGAAAATTTTAAAAATTTTTTAGCTTAAAAGTTTTCAAAAATTAAAAGAACTGTTTCTTATACCAGCAATTTATTTTTATATTAACACAGTAACAAATTCCCAAGATCTACCTGTAATTTTTTATTTTCTACATTTTAGGGGGCTAGTACTACTTTAATAAAAGTATATATTGAAAAAAATATTTTTTTTTATTTTATTTTTTTTACTTTAGAAAATTATTAATTTTCATTTGATGAAACTTATATATATATATAAATAAAATTTATGTGTGTTAAATCGTATTTTTTTTTTATTTTATATTAATATTTATTAATTTATATTTATTGTACTACTATTTTTTTAATTTAATTAAATTAAGTAACTAAATTTTATTAATTGAATAAATTTTATTTTTATTAATTTTAACCCAATAGTTATAATTATAAATTGTGATTCAAAACCATTTCAAAAGATCTTAAATTTAAGGATCCAAGATCTAATATTTGGGTTGGAGGGAGCCTAAAATGCAATTAAAATATTTAATAATTTTACTTTAAGGGTATATCTGACGGTTTTTTTGAAAAACTATTAAATAATATTATTTAAAGGATAACTAGGGATTTTAATAAGAAAAATCGTCCTTAGGTTTTAGCAATTCCCTTAATCGTACCAAAAAATGAGTATTTTTTTTTTTCAAATAGAACTTATTAATAATTAACTTTTAGTTTAATTTCATTTTTATAATTTATTTATTTTTTTAATTATTTTTATGGACTTTTTATGGATTTTATTTTAACGGTTTTAAGATTAGTTCAAATTGTTCAAATTGAAAAAAAGTTAATTACTTAAGTATATTTTAAAATTAATTATTAATATTTGGAAAGAAGTTTGTTAAATTATATTTATTTTATTTTTATTTAGTTATACAATTATAATTATTAAATAATTATATTCAATCTTATTAATTAATTAGATTATTAAAACAGTTTTTTAAAAAAATTGAATTAACTTGGCTTGTCCATCTTACATTTTTAAGTTAAGCTTCTAATGTAACTGCTATATAATTTATAAATTTCCAAATTTTTAAGATCAGATTTTTATTTTAATTTTTAAAAAATTAATTAAAATCGCAAAATATTAGTTTTATTATAAGTCAAATAAATATGGAAATCCTTAGGATTAATTAGTAAAATAAACCATGAACTTATTAAAGGCAAGAGTATCTTTTTATCTAAGTATCTATTAAACTAAAAGTATCTTTTCCAATTTAAGTATCTCGTCAGGTAGTCCTTGGGGATGGTTAGATATTAATCCATGATAAGAGATAATTTTGGTTAGAAACTGTATTTATTGTTAAATATTTTCCTATAAGTGGTTATTTAATAAATAAATATACTTGTATACTTAATTGTCATTTTTGTTATTTACTTTAAAACTTAAAGTGCTACATTTATTTATATGTTGAAAAATTTTTCTTAACTCTTATTTGTTTTTAATATTAATAATTAAAATAACATTATTTTTTCTTTTTTAATAAAGGCTTTGGACTTTTGGGATGTGGATCAGAATTTACCACAGGCTGTACAATTATTAAAAGAAATGAATCAACATGTAAAACAGGTATCAACATTAGTTGAAGATATGTTACAAAAAGTTAAAAGTGGTGAATTATCAACTGAATATGGTTTAAGTTTTTTGGAAGTTAAATATCATATGCTATTGGATTATTTAATTAATTTAACGTATATTGTTTTACAAAAATGTTCGGGTGAAAAAATTGAAAATGATCCAGCCATTGATAGATTAATTGAGATAAGAATTGTTTTAGAAAAAATAATTCGACCAATTGATCATAAATTAAGATATCAAATAGATAAATTGGTTAAAACTGCAGTAACAGGTGCAACAAGTTCATCGGATCCAATAACATTTAAAGTAAAATTTTACAAAAAAAAAAAAATAAAATATAAAAACTAAAATTTTTTATTTAATATTATTTTATATTTATATAATAAATAGCCTAATCCCAATAATTTGGTATCAAATACACAAGTGAGTGAATCAAGTGCTGAAGATTCTCAATCAGAATCAGATGAAAATGATGAAGATGCAAACGAAGATGAAGATAATATTGAAAAAGAAAAGAAATCAAAGAGTGAAAGTAAAAAATCAAAAACAAAATCAAGTGGTGGTATATATGTACCTCCAAAATTAACATCAGTTCATTATGATGAAGAAACAGAAGCAGATCGTACAAAAAAATTAATGGAAAAATCAAGAAAACGAGCGTTAACGTAATTTTAATTATTTAAATAATTTAAATTTTTATTTTTATATTCAATATTTTTTTTTTTTTTTGTTTACCAGATCTTCAATGTTACAAGATTTGAAAGAAGAATATTTAGATATACCAACAGAAGTATCATCAGGTTCTAGAGCACAACAAATATTATTAAAAGCACAAAAAGAAAAACAGGAATATGAAGAAGCCTATTTAACACGTCTTCCGGTAACAAAAGCGGAAAAGCATATGCAAAGAAAATTGACCACATTAGGTAAATTAAATTAATATATAAATATATATATACATTTTTCTTTAAATACTTATATACATATATTTTTATTTTCTTTAGGAACTCTGGGTGATGAAATTTTAGGTGACATTAAAGCATTAAGTGGTACCAGTAGTTCAAAAAATAAACGCAAAAAAACTTCAGGGAAAAAACGTGGTGGTAAAAAACGAAAATTTCATTAAAATGAATTGAAGAACAAAAGAAAAAAGAGTTATTAACACCTACTATATATTGAAATCTAAACTTTTTTTTAAAAAAAACATTAAACATCCCTATTTAAGTAAAAAAACAAAATTATTATATTTTGATTGGGATAACAAAAAAAACTAAATTATGACAACATCCCAAATTAAAAGTAATTAAAATAATAATGAAAAAAGAAAAATCAAAATTTAATAATAATATTATTATATAAATATATATAATATATATAAATAATATATAAATAATATATATTATAATAACTATATAAATATCTAAAAAATAGTTCCAAAGTCTGAAGAGCACACTATAATTTAAGCAAAACCAAACGTTATTTGTTTGATTATATAAATAAAAAATCGTTTATTTTTTTTTTAAATGCTAAAAATTGTGTTACAGACATATTAACTATTATTATTATTATTATTGCTACTACTATTATTGTTTTTTTACATTTTATGTTTCTTTTTTAAATAATATTTAATTAAAATTACAATTGAGTTTTTTTTCTTTTTTTTTTTTAAATTAAATTTAATTTTTAAAATATTTTTTATTAAGTTTAACATCAAAAAATAGTTTTCCTTTTAATTTTTTTTTTAGCAAAATAAAAAATGTTCTTTAAAATCTTTAGTTAATATTCAAAATTAATTAATTTTGAATTTGAATTGTGTCATTTATTAATACAAATATTGTTTTTTGTATATTTTTCAAATAATTTTCTTTTTAATTTAATTAATTTTTTATTATTGAATGTAAATCATTATTATTTTTCTATTGATTAATTAAAAATATCAGTTTTTTTTTATGTTTTCTATTAAAAATTTAATATTGTTATTTTTTTCGATATTTGATTTTTATTTTTTTTGTAAAATAGTTTAAGATAATTAAATTGATATATAATATATGTTATATCATATATAGTTTTTTCTTATCTTTTGAAATAAAGTTAATATTTTATTTTTTAAATTTTTTAAATATATTCATAAATTATTTTGTTTTATTTCTATTATTAATTTTCTTTTACAGCATGTTATTTAATTATCGAAAAATTGGACAATCAGATTGTAAAAATTTTAAACAAATGTTTAATATAAATAAAACTTAAATTTTATCTAATACAAACTGATTGTCTTATTCGTTACAAAACCAAAAAAAAAAAAACAAAACCCATAGAATAAAATAAAAATAAATTATTTTACTTTTACATCAAAATATTAGTGTGATATGTCCGAAGAAGAAAGTAAAAACAAGCCAAAAATTAAATAAAAATATTAGAAAATCACAAAAAAAAAAAATAAATAAATAAGAAAATGTGAAATTTACATATAAAATTAAAAAAAAAAAAAAACACAATTGAAGCCTTTTTTTTTTATTGTATTAAAAATTAAACAAAAGAAAAAAAGCATTTAAAAAATTAAAAATAAATTGAATCCGTATCTGTATTTGAACACTGTTTTTAGGAGTTTACAATAAGACCTGATATTTAAAAATAAAGTTTTTGTTTCCAAAATTCAAAAACAAAAAATATAAAAAAATCAAAATTATGAAAATTTTTCGTTTTTTAATCAAAAATTGCAAAACTAGACTTGTTTTTTGTTTGAACGGTTAATTTTTTGGCAATATTTGAAAAAAATAAATTGCATTAAAAGATCACAATAAAAAATCCATTTCGAATAATTTTTCTCAAATGAAATATTTATTATTTTTATTATTTTTTTTATAATTAATATTAATAAAACAATTAACTTTTTATCTGCTCTAAAATTAATTAATATTATTTAGTTTTGAAAAAAAATGTAGTGTATTAATTCAAAATAAAAATACGTTCTTGCTTCTAATTCAAAACAAGATTCACTCTTGCTGCTGTTCTAATGCAATTATTAATGCAGAGTAAATAACGTTTTTCAACCATAAGCAAGTTTAAAATTACTGAGTTAAATCTAATATTCTTTTTTTAAGTAAATTATTTATTTTTTAAAAAAGATATTTTCCAATCAAT